>CM044549.2:4342451-4572451 GCA_024416835.2 Perccottus glenii | reverse complement strand
GACTCAGATCCCTCTCTGTGCAAAGGATAGCAGCAAAAAAAAAACTAAAATTATACAAACTCTGTAGGGTCCAAGGTCTCAGCCTATTTTCTTTATTATATATGTTTTGTAGTCGTGCATATCACTTACTAATCTCTCATGATATTCCACCGTCCCATGTCAGGAAAGTTATATTGTAGGGTTTTGTCCAGCTGAGGGGACTCTGTCAGTGAGATAGAGCTGATTCTACTGATCTCATGTCTAAAAACCATCAAAATAATTGTGTGAAGATCGATTTTTAGGCTAGAAGTTAAGCAGTGTTGCCTTTAGTCACCTGCCCGGTTGGCTTGATTCCAAACCAAAACCTCTGTCTATCTCTACAGCAGAGGAAGAGCCAGAAGAGGAAAGCAGACACCACCACTCCCACAGCCAACGACCAGCTCAGCGAGTCCTCCCCTGTCTCTACGGAGTCACGGCCGCGACGAGAGAGCAGCCGCCCTTCTAAACAGCCTAGAAAAGAGGCGTCGCAGCCAGACTCCCAGCACCACCTAGGTTCTGCTCTAGACTCAGTAGGAGGTGCCACACCAAAACGGCAAGAGCAGTTACGGTCTTGTGTGCGGCTCATCAAAGAAATGCTGTCCAAAAAACACATAGCATACGCCTGGCCCTTCTATAAGCCTGTCGATGTCAAAGCGCTCGGACTTCACGATTACCACGACATAATCAAGCACCCTATGGATCTCAGCACCATCAAGGTCCTTTTTTACTACAGGAGTGCTTGGCAGTGTTAATGGCATGTTTCTGCTTAAGGGTTGTTAAGATTGTGATTAAGGATTGCAATTATTAAAAAAAAAATATATGATCTTTTAGGGGATGATTCCGTTCTTATAATTATATTGAACTCTATTCTTTGTTTTCTGTAGAAAAAGCTTGACTCCAGGCAGTACAGAGAGGCTCAAGAGTTTGCAGCAGACGTCAGGCTGATGTTCTCCAACTGTTACAAGTATAATCCTCCGGACCATGACGTAGTTGCCATGGCTCGCAAATTACAAGTAAGCACCTCACACATACATGGGCAAAGTGGTGATCAAGACACTCAAGAATTTTCCTGGTAGGCCAACGTCCAGAATTTCAATAGACTAAGGGCGTACTCACACTAGGCACGGTTGCCATGAACCGGGCCCGAGTACGATTGTCCCCCCTCCCCACTCCCCCTTTGGCCTGCACTCACATAGGGTTTCAGCATTCGTGCCGGAGCACGCTTACGTCATTATGGTGCGACGGTTTCGGGATAAACAGGAAGAGCGGCGCTCTCTGAACACAATGGAGTCCATCGCTCTGTTTTATTTGTGGATAATTTTGTGTCGTTTGGTACACGGTGGTCCACAGCCCTCTCACAGCATGTTGTTAAACAGATTTGTCGCCTTAGTGGCGCAAAAATTTTCACGTAATCGTGAGAAGGACATCATTCTTGCAATTGTGCAACAGCCTGCAGCTGCACCTTCAAAGACAGACCACTTCATTCAGAAAACCAGTGCCCGTGGACCAACGTGTTGCAATATGCATATGGAGACTGGCCTTTTCATTACATACTTCTGTCATGCCGCTGCTACATTCAGTGCATGTATAATTATTGTACTTATTAGTTTACTATGACTTATTTTTGTGCTGTTGTCAATAAATTCATATCGTTCATTTCAAGAACAGTGCAGGAGTTATTTGCGAATAACACACAAAACATAAGATGATGCCGAAAAAAGTTTTAATCATAAACTCAGGAGCACTTCTCACATGAAAAAAAAAAAAAAAAACAGTACTTCACAGAACACAACCATGTGCCTTTAAATATTGTGCTCGCAGTTTTTTTACCTTCTCTCTACATTGCTCGGCAGTTCTTTGATATCCATGACCAAGAAGATAGTCACGGATTTTTCTAAATATATCAGAGTTTTTATGAGTTTTGTCCAGCTGCTCCTGTATGCTCTCATCTGCCCAAATTTCCAGCAAGCATTGCACCTCTGCAGTAGACCCCGCCGTGTTGGTTTTGGAGCGGCGCAAAACCGTGACGTCATGCGTCCTGTTCCATGCTCCAGCATGGTTGGTGCTCACACTACATGCGAACCGCGCCCGAGCCCAACTGAACCGTGCTCTGGCCCACCTCTTCCAAGCGGGCCAGGGCCTGCTAATCGAGCCGCGCTCGGCACGCGCCTGAGCACTCACACTAGTCAAACGAACCGCGCTTTGGTGGTCAAACGCGCTCGGGCACGGTTCAAACTGGCTAGTGTGAGTAGGCCCTAAGTGGCCCAGAGAATAGGCTATACCACCACCTATTGGAGGCCCTGAGGACTGCCCCCATTAGGCCCTGTTGATGACACTCAAGTAATTGCAGCAGCTCACACACACACAGCTACACACCAGCAGCTCTGTGAGTGTGGGCCGGCCACTGAGAACAGCAGGGCTTTAGTACAAGATTTATTTTACCATACTTATCAGTTAATTTAACTGTACTTTGTTTATTGTTTCTATATACCTGTTTCTATTTTTCAAAAGAAGTATGTCTGTGTTAATTGGTGGTCCGTCTTGTGTGATTTTTATGTTATACTGTTTCACAGCATCTGTTTCTATATATGTTTCTGTAATCTATAAATAGAGGTAAAAACTTGTCGCAGGAGGAGAGCAGAAACACAGGAAGAGCAGTTAGTAGGCCCCTTAAATAGCCAGTGACACCGTGCCCAGGTACCCCTGATTAACAGACCGCCCACTGCCAGAGGACAGTGGCCATCACAATAAACAATAGTCAGTTTCTCTGCCACTCTGTGGCTGCCTCCTCTCCCCCTCCCTCTCCTGCTGGGCCAAGGTTGTGTTTACCATTTTGGGGGCCCTAAGCAAAGTTTAAGACCAGAGGCCCACCCACACGTTGCCTATAGGTCCATTCTCACCAAACGCCAATGAAGCGTTAAGCGCGAGTGATTTACATGACGTGATTAGACACGTGTGGAAATCCTGCGGCGTGATTTGCACAAATGACGCGTTAACCAATCAGGAGCTTGCTCTAGTAGTGACGTGCTTACAACGTAGCGAGTGGAGGCGGACCATAGAGGCAGAAACCCAAAACAACAATGGAGGTTTTTGGGACAGCCTGTGGGATACATCTTTGTACTTTTACAGACCCGGGAATCCAAAGGATCTTGCTTGTAGAAAAGTGAGTGAGGGGGTCGGAAAATCTGGTAAGTTGCAAAAAACGCCTTTTGTAATTTATTCGAGTCGTATATATTGAGCCAAATAGCTAGCTAAAGCCTGAGCTAATTTACCGTACTACACTGTGTGCACAATTATTAGGCAAGTTGTATTTTTGAGGATTAATTTTGTTATTGTACAACTAATTGTACAACTGTAATGGAGCGTTGTCTTGCATAAAAATCAAAGTCTTCTTGAAAGATGCAGACTTTTTTCTGTACCACTGCTTGAAGAAAAGTGTCTTCTAAAAATTGGCAGTAGGTCTGAGAGTTGATTTTGAGTCCATTTTCAACCCGAAAAGGTCCAACTAGCTCATCTTTAATAAACCTGCCCATACCAGGACCCCACCTCCACCTTGCTGGTGTTTGAGTCGAAGTGGAGCTCTGTGTCCGTTACTGATCCAACCACGGGCCCATCCATCTGGTCCGTCAAGAGTCACTTTCATCTCATCAGTCACAGAACCTTTGAAAAATCTGTCTTCAGATATTTCTTGGCCCATTCTTGATGTTTCAGCTTATGTGTCTTGTTCAGAGGTGGTTGGGTTTCAGCCTTTCTTACCTTGGCCATGTCTCTGAGAACTGAACACCTCGTACTTCTTGACACTCCAGGTAGGTTGCAGTTGTGGAATATGGCAGCACTGGAGGATAATGGGTTCCTGGTAGCTTACGTTTGTTTCTTTGCAAATCTTTGGCGGTTAATTTGCGTAATTTCTTCTTGACATGTTTCTTGCGACCCTGTTGACTATTTGCTACAAAACTTTGATTGATCTGTGATCACGCCCGGATATCTTAGATATTTCAAGAGTGCTGCATCCCTGTGAAAGACCTTTTACATTTTATGACTTTTCAGTCAGTTAAATCTCTTTTTTGTCCTATTCTTTCTGAGAAGAATCTGCCTATTAATTATGCACACCTTGATATAGGGTGTTGATCTCCTTAAGCCACACCCTCCCTCATAACACAAATACACATCACCTGATATGCATTAAATCCAATAAGGATTCAAGTTTACAGCTTGGAGTTGGAAATTATAGATAAAATGATATGGTCAAAATAATCACTTGACCAATAAATGTGTACACAGTGTAGTTTGCCACTGACGAGTTTGTGTTTATTCAGAGGACGTGTGCAGAATTAAGTGTAATAGCCTGAGAGACATGTATTTAAAGGAGAGGAGAAAGGAGATGGAAAAGAGGAGTGGGTTAGCAGCAAGTTCAGGAAAAAAGTGGAAGTACTCTGTGGTTCCGTCTTTCCCCGATCCCTAGTCTTCCCACGAGAGACCAGCGGGACTGGGGAGAAGGGGGTCCAAGGAGAACGAGACAGAAGCAGCAGCAGGGTATTCAGAGACAGGAGTGTGGACAAGTGAAGCCACAAAGGGGATATGTGTTGTTTGTGACTGGTGTAATGTTCAAATGTTAGCTTGTATTAATATTGAATAATGTATTTATGTATTTATATTGTTATGACAGAGCTGACTTTTGATGCCAGTGAGCCTGGTCCCCCCTGCCAAACCCTGCTGGTGCTACTGCTTCCCCTGCCCCATCCACAGCTGCTGTTGTACCCACAGGTTTGTACAGGCAATAGTGTAAACAATATATCACCATGTTATAGATATCATATGATATATACATCATATACAATCATTTACAGTGAGCCCTCATAGCCTCTTACACTGACATAGAAACACAACCCTGGTGATTTGTTAATGAGTTAATAATGGTTTTTCTGCCTTTTTCATGTGACATTTCATACAGGGCAACCAAGGAGAACACCCCAGAGAAGGCCCAGTTCAGAAGCTCTCCGAACACATGCTGCATCTCCAGCTTCATGTTCAGAGGATGAGCTCTTCTCTTGAGTCTTGTCCCTTCTCTGCAGAGGTTACTGATTAAAGGATTTGCCAAATGTGAAATACATATATTAATTTATAAAAGCAGTACAGTTCTGCTTCATTTGGAACCCATCATATAGTTTTTTTTTTAAAAAAAGCAGCTGTCACTGCAGAAAAAAAACAGACTCCCTGTTCTCCTCTCCTGCACTTTAGGCTCTCACTCTTCCAAGCAAGATTCTTTTATTCCTACTTGTAAATAGTGCATTATGTTTTGTGTATAATGTTTTTGTATTTCCATATACATTTTTTAAATAAATGTTTTATATAATAAACCAAAGGTTTTGATGTGTTTGTGCACATAGTCATCATTGTTTATATTTGTCACTAAAACATAAAAAATACTGTATTTCAGACTGATTTATTTATAATTAAAAAGAATAAAGTTTATAATGTTCAGTATTTAAGACTAGAATACTTATTAACATTTGTTAGTTCTCATTATATCCTATTGCAAACACACCCAAAATAGCACAGTAAGAAAACAAAGTTATTTGGGACTGGACCAGTGTTGTGGTATTAATAAGAAACAAGCCATGAGACAGGAATTCGTTTTGCAAGCTGGCTCCATTTATCAAAAAAATAAATACAAATAAAAAGAGATGCAACACAATGTAACAATTGTAAATTGTAACAACAACCATTGTTAATATGATTTTCAATTTTATTGGCATATTATATTAATTGTAGTGATAACTGTGTGTTCAGAAGACTAGTTATTTGTCATTATTTTAGTAAGTTGGTATTCATTAGTTACTTGTAATCACTCCAAATATTTAATGATTTACTGACTGGAGATAGATGCAGCTTGAATAGAGCGTCAGTAGTTGGTTTCCTGCGGAAAAATCCTTACACTGACACGGGATAACAGGTCATCAAACTGGGGCCGGCTCAGCGGGATGTACCGCTGAAAGCAGGAAACAGGAAACCAACTACTGACACTCTATTCAAGCTGCCTGTCCATCTGTCTCCAGTCAGTAAATTATTAAATATTCGGTGTGATTACAAGTAATTAAGGAGTATACTGACAGATCTGTCTGTCTGTCTGTCTGTCTGTCTGTATATCTATCTATCTATCTATATAGATCTATCTATCTATATAGATATCTATATAGATAGATAGATAGCCTGATCCTTAGAATTGTGTCCACAATTATTAGGCAAGTTGTATTTTTGAGGATTATTTTTGTTATTGTACAACTACAGTGCTCTTGGTCAATCCAAAATGTTAACAAACTCTCAAACCTAAACATTTAAGTAGTAAAAGTGAAGTTTGGCTTTCGTAAGAGAATATCTACATGTACACCATTATTAGGCAACTATTAGTGTGCAGAATTATTATGCAACTAAATGAAAAACAGATTTTTCCATCTCACTTGTTTATGTTCACCTGTTTAAGTGAGAATAATAAACAAACTGAAAATTTACAAATAAACATTTCTGAAAAAAAACTCAGTGACCAATATAGACACCCTTCTTTTTGATAACAGTCACACGCCTTCCATTCACGGAGTCAGTCAGTTTCTTGATCTGGTCAGAATCAACCACAGCCTCCCAGACACTGTTCAGAGGTGTACTGTTTACCTTCACTGTACATGTCCTCAGGGTTCGAATTACAAAGTGGCTTTCGGGGGAGCCCTATTTTCCGATCCTCCCTGACTGACTTTAACGCTTTTGGTGCATGTTAGGGCATTTAAAAAAATAGGTTTACAGTAAACCTATTGTTTACTTAGTAAACTGTTTACTATAAAACGCAAGCGTCAGTCAGTGTTGTCAGTGTTAGGGCAAACAGCTCTGTCCACGGTTCTTAATCAACAGTGCTTAGACTTACATCATGCAAATCATGATAAAAAAACTGAGTAACTCACATAACAATCATAAAAAAAATACATCAATATTAAATAGGATTAGGGCCAATCCTCACAAATGCACAGATCAAGTAAGTAATTCCATGATTCTTACCTCGAGCAACAGCCTTTTTGCCTCCATGCATACTGTACATCCTAACTTCTGATTTTTGGAATAGAGCCATGTATTCCTGATTCTCCACTCACTCCATTGCTTTGTTGTCCAGTTAAAGGTGTTGCATGATCGCCTGGTCCGCTGCAGGTCGCAGCGGTGGTTTCTGGCGCCAAAGTCTCGCTATCCTCGCTGCTGGTGCTGTCACTAGCAGCAACTTTTAGCGGCGGCGGCGGTATCACTGGCAAGCTAGTTGTAGCTGGTGCGCTGTCATCACTCCTTTTCGCTTGTTTTATAAATCCAAATTGACTGAGGTTTGGCTGCTTTCTTTTGACATTCTTATTAGTATCCACAGAGTGTTCCAAAAAACGAATAAAGTATGTTTTGAACTTGAAGTTAAGCTAACATTCAAATACCAACTCATTGAGAAGTTCAAGTAGTGACGTAAACGTAGTAATTTCAGTGCAGCGCCGCCACGCATGGCTGGTCACAGCAGGAGACACAGCGGAAAATAGTGTTCGGAAATAGTAATGTAATGAGCGAATAAACACACAACATTGACACATTTTTAATATCATCATTTATTTCAGGAACCTTAATGTAC
Organism: Perccottus glenii; assembly: GCA_024416835.2. Classification (NCBI taxonomy): domain Eukaryota; kingdom Metazoa; phylum Chordata; class Actinopteri; order Gobiiformes; family Odontobutidae; genus Perccottus; species Perccottus glenii. Next base: position 4,564,788 of record CM044549.2, on the reverse strand, counting down.
AGAAAATCCAAATCTATATGCGACACAAAAATAGACAGTGTTTTAGAGCTCCCCCTAAATGTCTCAAAGTAGGCTTTCAGGGGAGCCCAGGTCCTTTTCAGGGGAGCTGAGCTCCCCTTAGCTCCCCCGTAATTCGAACCCTGCATGTCCTGCTTAAGAAGGGTCCAGAAGTTCTCAAGGTTTAAGTCAGGTGAAGAAGGGGTCCATGTTATTAGTTTTTCATCTTTGAGGCCTTTACTGGCCAGCCACGCAGTGGACAACTTTGATGCATGTGATGGAGCGCTTTGAGTGCCTACTAGGTGGAAAAGCGCTATATAAAAAAAAAAATTTTCTAAAAATTGTCAGTATGTCTGAGAGTTGATTTTGAGTCCATTTTCAACCCGAAAAGGTCCAACTAGCTCATCTTTAATAAACCTGCCCATACCAGGACCCCACCTCCACCTTGCTGGTGTCTGAGTCGAAGTGGAGCTCTGTGTTTGTTACTGATCCAACCACAGGCCCATCCATCTGATCCGTCAAGAGTCACTCTCATCTCATCAGTCACAAAACCTTTGAAAAATCTGTCTTCAGATATTTCTTGGCCCATTCTTGACATTTCAACTTATGTGTCTTGTTCAGAGGTGGTCAGGTTTCAGCCTTTCTTACCTTGGCCATGTCTCTGAGAACTGAACACCTCGAACTTCTTGACACTCCAGGTTGCAGTTGTGGAATATGGCAGCACTGGAGGATAATGGGTTCCTGGTAGCTTACGTTTGTTTCTTTGCAAATCTTTGGCGGTTAATTTGCGTCTTTTCTTCTCAACACGTTTCTTGTGACCCTGTTGACTATTTGCTACAAAACGTTTGATGGTTCTGTGATCACGCCCCAATATCTTATACCTTTTACATTTTTTGACTTTTCAGAGTCAGTTAAATCTCTATTTTTTAAGGCCCATTTTTCCTGAAGAGAAGATCTGCCTAATAATTATGCACACCTAGATATAGGGTGTTGATCTCCTTAGGCCACACCCTCCCTCGTTACACAAATACACATCACCTGATCGCATTAAATCCAATAAGGATTCAAGTTTATACAGCTTGGAGTTGGAAATTATGGATAAAATTATGATATGTTCAAAATAATCACTTGCCTAATAATTGTGCGCACAGTGTACTAACTTAATAATTGAATGACTAATAACTACAGTCTTCTGAACACACAGTTATTGTTACAATCAATATTTAAAAGCGTTATGGCTATATGTTTACCACAAATTCCTGTTGTTTTGGATTTAACAATAATTAGGCCTTCTAGTCTAGCAAGCAAATCTTAGCAAATGGTAAAGTGAAGATAAAGCACTGAATCAAGTATGTGTTAAGTCAAAATATTAAAATATATAGTAAAATATTGTTTTACTGTAAAGAACTAAGTATGAATGAAGATGTCACGTATTGTCATTGTATATTTTGTGGAGGTGTTGAAATGTCATGAAACAAGGTTCATTGGGTTTCTGTTAATATACAGTCTATTTTTGTTTCTGTGTGCTTTGTGTTAAAGAAAGAAAAATTGTCCTACCCTCTTGTTGAAGGGTAACCCCCAAATTACACTACATGTGGCTCCCCTGTGAAATGACGTTGCAGACTATTGGCCTGTGGATGCATTTCAGATCCGCTCCGCTGCGGCGTCCTGAGCAGTTCAGAAGAGCGTGTGATGGGCATACAAGATGACGTTGTAAAAGCAGTTGATAAAGACTTGCGTGAGACCAAAGCAAGTGTTTATTCAAAAGAGGAAGGACCAGAAAACAAGTTGAGTTTGAGATTGCTTTGTTCTTCAAATAAACATCACTTGACAGGTTTTTCCTCATTACATTGGCCACAAAAAAGCTTTGGTTTTGCAGATTGTATTGCATTTAATGCTTTGCTTTTCTTCTTATCAGTTTCCTTTCTCCTCTCCTTTAAATACACATCTCCCATTCTCATACACTTCTTTCTGCACACTTTCTCTGAATAAACTGAGAGCTGAAAACTAGTTGTAAAGTACAGTAAATTATCTTAGGCTATAGCTAGCTAATAGGCTAAAATACGGCTCGAAAGAATTAACCACTGTTTTTTGCAACTTACCAGAGTTTCCGACCTTTTCACTCACTTTCTTTCAAGCAAGACCCCTTTTATTCCTGGCTCTGTAAAAGTACAAAAATGTATCATAGTCTACAGCTCCAGGTATCCACAGACTGCCCCGAAAAGTTTGTCCTCCATTGTTGTTTTTGATTTCTGCTTCTATGGTTCACCTCTGCTCATTACGTTGTAACCACGTCACTACTAGAGCAAGCTGCTGATTGGTAAACGCGGCACAAATATTTTTGAACTCAAGCGTTTGACTCTACAAACGTGTGATTTGCTCAATTTGTGCGAATTGAGTGTTGCAGGATGTCTGATTGCGTCTCAACATGTAAATCACTTGCGCTTGATGCTTCATTTGCGTCTGGTGTGAACGGATCATAAGGAGGTTGTATTCCCTCAGTTTAAGAACAAGGTTTTTCCTGTTTGAGACACTGATTTATTGGGGTTGAGAAGCTGAACTTACAGGATCACAGCTTCGGCCCCACAACAAAAATGATAAGCGCCCTTGTGTCGCGGGCTTAATGGACAACACGCACTGGGTTATTTTCTGCTCTCCGCGGCTCCATGCCTCAGCCGAACTTCCTTACAGCGCTTTAGCTTACATTGTCTTGACATTTTTAGTCATTTAGCAGACGCTTTTATCCAAAGCATTAAGCTTCCATTCACCAGTGTTACTTTTTTTACATTTTGTAATTTTGACGTTAATTTTTTTTATTACATTTTTTATTCAAAACGACTTACTTTAAGCTTCTATTCACCAGTGTTACAGCTGGAACACCACTGGAGGCAAGGTGGGTTAAGTGTCTTGCCCAAGGACACAACGACAGTATGAACTGTGGGGAGAGCGGGAAACAAACCGCCTACCTTCCGGTTAAAGGACGACCGCTCTACCATTGAGCCACTCCTTGTGTTTATGTGTGTGTGAGTAGAGGTTTGATTGAGGTTCTCAATCTCTGTTTGTCAACTTGTGTGAATCAGGGGAAAAATCACCAGGGTATGTGAACTTTTGATCAGGTTCATTTGAGTAGTTTCTGTTGTCATAATTATTTAAAAAGAGTAAACACAGTTGTTTTACTATAAATGGCTTCACCCAACTACTTACTATGAGCGAAAGAAACGTTTTTGTGCCTAAAAATAATAGTAAAAAAGAAAAAGGATTTCTTTGGTAATTTTTCAGAGAATATGAATAACATAAAAATCTTTTTTTTGCTCATAGTATATTCATAGCCATTTATTGTCCTTGAAGGTTCTCAGTCGTCCAGGTCATCTTGAAGAAAAGATTAAAACAAAAATATCTGGACTCAGTTTTCAAGGTGAAGACGTTTTGTCCTATACTAAACATCTTCATCTTGAAAACATTTCTGTTGTCAAAATCATAATGACAACAGAAACTCCCCATATGACCCTGATAAAAAGTTTACATACCCTGGTGATGGTAACCCTGGTGATTTTGGCCCGATAACAAGTTGACACAAACAGGTTTGAATGCCTACTAAAGTTAACCATTCTCACCTGTGATCTGTTTGCTTGTAATCAATGTGTGTGTGTGTGTGTGTGTGTGTGTGTGTGTGTGTGTGTGTGTGTGTGTGTGTGTGTGTGTGTGTGTGTGTGTGTGTGTGTGTGTGTGTGTGTGTGTGTGTGCGTGTGCGTGTGTGCGTGTGCGTGGCAAGTATCACAGCTTGTAAACGCTTTTTGTAACTAGCCAAGAGTCTTTCTCTTGCCCATTCTTCCTTACAAAAGTCTTCCAGTTCTTTGAGATTTCTGGGCTGTCTGTCACGCACTGCTCTTTTAAAGTCTATCCATAGATTTTTAATTATGTTGAGGTCAGGAGATTGTGAAGGCCATGGCAAAACCTTTAGTTTATGCCTCTTGATGTAATCCACCGTGGATTTTGAGGTGTGTTTAGGATCATTATCCATTTGTAGAAGCTTCAGCTTTTTCACAAATGGCATCAAGTTAGCATCCAAAAGTTGATGAAATTTTATTGAATCCATTTTTCCTTCTACTCGTGAAATGTTCCCTTTGCCACTGGCTGCAATACAACCCCAAAACATGATCGATCCACCCCCATACTTAACAGTGGGACAGAGGTTCTTTTCATTAAATTCTGTGCCCTTTCTTCTCCAAACATACCTTTGCTCATTCCGGCCAAAAAGTTCTATTTTAACCTCATCGGTCCACAGAACTTGTTTCCAAAATGCATCAGGCTTGTCTATATGTTCATTTGCAAACTTCAAATGCTGATTTTTGTGTTGAGGACGTAGAAGAGGTTTTCTTCTGATGACTCTTCCATGAAGTCCATATTTATATCTCTTTATAGTGGAATAGTGTACCACAACTCCAGTGTCTGCCAGATCTTTCTGGAGGGATCGTGCAGTCAAACTTGGGTTTTGACTTACTTTTCTCACAATCCTGCGAGCCGTTCTGTCTGATATTTTTCTTGGTCTTCCAGATCTTGCTTTAACTTCCACTGTTCCTGATGACTGCCATTTCTTAATTACATTCCGAACAGAGGATATTGGCATCTGAAAACGCTTTGCTATCTTTTTATAGCCTTCTCCTGCTTTGTGAGTGTCAACTATTTTCAGTTTCAGATTTCTAGACAACTGCTTAGAATAACCCATGGTGCTGATTGTTGGGGCAAGGTCAGATGAGTCTGGGCATTTAAAACCTTTGAGATTGACATCACCTGGTCTATCCAGACGATGATGGAGAACAATCCATGACACTGTCAGGTCTTAGCTTGCCAATGGGGGCAGTACAAGGTACACACGTGGACCAAATTGTTGGTACCCTTCGGTCAATGAAAGAAAAACTCACAATGGTCACAGAAAAAACTTTATTCTGACAAATGTAATAATAAATAAAAATTCTATGAATGTTAACCAATGAAAGTCAGACATTTCTTTTCAAACATGCTTCAACGGAATTATTTAAAAAAATGAACTCATGGAACAGGCCTAGACAAAATTGTTGGTACCCCTAACTTATGGCGCTTTTCCACTACCAGTATCAGCTCGCCTCGCCTCGCCTCGGCTCGGCTCGCTTTTCGCTCCGTTTTCCATTGCAGATAGTACCTCCACAATAGTACCTAGTCGTCATAGCGACGCCGCAAGAACCTGTCGTGACGTAATCTTCTACGCGACACACACCCGCTACTCACACACATAGAACAATGGAGGAAATCGAGTCTATGTCTGCGCCTCCTCGTTTGACCACGGAGCATTTTTCCGGACCATAATACTAAAGTCTGGGACTGGGTAAATTATCACGCAATCTCTGGCCAAACTATTTAAAAATGGCGGGGTTATTCAGGATACTCCGTCTGGCGCGTGCAATGATGACGCAGTGAACAGTGACGATTCTCTCTGGCCAATCAGCAGTCTGTCGTGTGATCACGTCACAATTTAGTATCGCCTCAGCCCGCTTAGAACCTCGCCGGAGGTGATATGAAAAAAAGTACCAGGAAGCAGGTACAGGTACAACTTTTACGCAGTGGAAAACCAAACAAAGGCGAGCCGAGTCGAGCTGGTACTGTGTAGTGGAAAAGCGCCATTAATATTTTGTTGCACAACCTTTTGAGGCTGTCACTGCAATCAGACGACTCCTGTAACTGTCAATGAGACTTCTGCACCTCTCAGCAGGTATTTTGGCCCACTCCTCATGAGCAAACTGCTCCAGTTGTTTCCGGTTTGAAGGGTGTCTTTTCCAGGCGGCATGTTTCAGCTCCTTCCAAAGATGCTCAATAGGATTGAGGTCAGGGCTCATAGAAGGCCACTTTAGAATAGTCCAATGTTTTCCTCTTAACCATTCTTGGGTGTTTTTTAGTGATGGGCACTCAGCTCACTTAAAAGAGCCGGCTCTTTTGGCTCACAAACGGCTCTTTAAATAATAAATGTTTTAACTATGACTTTGAAAGCAATACCTGTAAAAACAGTTCTAATTAAATTATTAAATTAAATCATACTCACAATGTCTCACAATTTCTTTATGCATTAATTTGTTATAAAAAAAAGAATGCTATTGAACATTTGCATTTAAATCTTTTTGCCAATGGAATATCAATTTGGCCTTTTTTCGCTACAGACATTGGCTTTTGCATAAACTGGTCCATTATAGAAGACTGCGTTGCTGTGGGTTGAGGAGTAGGCCTACTTGAGCGATTACATTGATTTACATGATTCCAACTGTGGAGGTGCTGGCTCCAGGTGCTCCACCACCGTCACTAGTTTCTCGAAGCTCCGATAGCTCCAATAGCTTCACAGTTGGTGCACAGACTGTGCACCAACTGTGCACCAACTGTGCACCACCGGTTTATGAGTGGTGCATAAACTCCCTTCTAATATCATTGGCTGACACCTCGTGTATGATTAACAGGAATAGACAGTGAATGAGGCTTAAATAATTATATTTTTGTGTTGTTCAGTGAATTATTAGTCTTTTTTTTTACTAAATTAAAATAATTCAATATTTTATTATTACATAATGGTTTAATTTCTATCGGCTATATTTAAAAAGAGCCGGCTCTTAGAGCCGACTCACTCGCGAACGACCCATCACTAGTGTTTTTTGCTGTGTTTTGGGTCATTGTCCTGTTGCAAGACCCATGACCTGCGACTGAGACCAAGCTGTCTGACACTGGCCAGCACATTTCTCTCTAGAATCCCTTGATAGTCTTCAGATTTCATTGTACCCTGCACAGATTCAAGACACCCTGTGCCAGATGCAGCAAAGCAGCCCCAGAACATAACAGAGCCTCCTCCATGTTTGACAGTAGGGACAGTGTTCTTTTCTTGATATGCTTCATTTTTCCGTCTGTGAACATAGAGCTGATGTGCCTTGGCAAAAAGTTCCATTTTTGTCTCATCTGTCCATAGGACATTCTCCCAGAAGCTGTGTGGCTTGTCAACATGTAGTTTGGCATATTCCAGTCTAGCTTTTTTATGATTTGTTTTCAACAATGGTGTCCTCCTTGGTCGTCTCACATGTAGTCCACTTTGGCTCAAACAACGACGGATGGTGCGATCTGACACTGATGTTCCTTGAGCATGGAGTTCACCTTGGATCTCTTTAGAAGTCTTTCTGGGCTCTTTTGTTACCATTCGGATTATCCGTCTCTTTGATTCGTCATCAATTTTCCTCCTGCGGCCCACGTCTAGGGAGGTTGGCTACAGTCCCATGGATCTTAAATTTCTGAATAATATGTGCAACTGTAGTCACAGGAACATCTAGCTGCTTGGAGATGGTCTTATAGCCTTTACCTTTATCATGCTTGTCTATAATTTTCTTTCTATTCTCCTGCAACAACTCTTTCCTTTGTATCCTCTGGTCCATGTTGAGTGTGGTACACACCATGTCACCAGACAACACAGTGACTACCTGAAGCCCTATAAATAGGCCCAGTGACTGATTACAAGATTGTACACATCTGTGATGCTAATTCGTGCACACACCTTGAATTAACATATCCATTTGGTCACATTATTTACAGTCTTTTCTAGGGGTACCATCAATTTTGTCTAGGCCTGTTCAATGAGTTTATTTTTTAAAATAATTCCGTTGAAGCATGGTTGAAAAGCAATGTCTAACTTTTATTGGTTAACATTCATAAATTTTTTATTCATTATTACTTTTGTCAGAATAAAGTTTTTTCTGTGACCATTGTGAGTTTTTCTTTCATTGACCGAAGGGTACCAACAATTTTGTCCACGTGTGTATTAACTTTGCAGGGTGCCCAAACTTTTGCAGGCCCCATTTTTTTGTTTTCTGTTATTTTGAAAGTGTAAATGATTGAAATAAAATCTCTTTTTTTTTTTTACTTTTTATAAGGATGTCTAATCTGTCATTTGATTCCTTTTGGAGATTTTTCCATCTTTTCTTGGCGTCTTTATACACATTATTATTTTTTTTTACCTGAGGTGCTCAAACCTTCGATCCCCACTGTATATATATATATATATATATATATATATATAAAAGGTCAGTGTGTTTCTGGGCTCTTGACAGACCCTTGCATTTCCCATCCTGTGCTGCACTGACGTGAGACTCTGCTGAACGTGTGGATATAGTATTTATGTAGTTTTGATGAAAATAGAGCATCAGCAGACAATACACCAAACCCTGGTCTAGTCCTGGGTCTGGTTTTGGCTTTGGTCTGGTTTAGTCCTGGGTCTGGTCCTGGTCCTAGTCTGGCATTGGTCTGGTTTTGATCTTGGACTTGGGCTTTTCCTGGTCTGGGTATGGTCTTGGTCCTGGTTTTAGTCCTGGTCTTGATGTGATCTTGACTGGATCTGGTGACATACACCGTCTCACAGGCAGCCACTTGAAGCTCGTTTTCCTTGAAGCGACAGAGAGAAGAAGGCTAAACCTACAGTAGAAGCACTCCAAAAAAGTTAAGATAAATTGTGGATTATGCAGATATTTATAGAAGAGCATAATGGTTGATGACGAGTCACTTCAAACTCTACACAAACTCATTACATGGAGATCGGCTTCAGGCAAACATTTCCGGAAAGGTGTGGGTGGTTGCGCAATGATTTGTGGGACACCTTTAAGCCCATACTGTTTGGTAAGGAACATCCAGAGGTCCCTATGCTAAAGGAGCTTTGAAAGGAATTGTTTATATTGTTTATAGTTACTGGGTGCTCATAGTTCTCTTCAGGGCATGTCAAAGCTGTTTATATCATGTCCTTCATGCTACTCCAAGCAAGAACTAGACATGTCTAGCCATAGTCATAATTTGCCAACGGGAGAATTTTTGCACCTGAAGCTTGTGCCTTGGGGAGGGTGTATGGAAGATACGCCTCCTACAGCTTTCACTGCAGTGATATATGATATAGATACAGTGATATATAATCAAAATAATGTTTTGTTTACTTCCCTAAGCAAAACTCACTCTGTACCGTTGTTACCTGTTCGTCTGTTTTGCTTCTTCTTCCAAGAATTAAACCTGGCCATTTGCTTTTTAAATATACTCTGTCTACGTGTCTCTCTGGATAACATTAGAATATAGAATTCTTATAACAGTATTGAAGTTCTTTTCTTAACTTTCTTCCTTACTAATGTGGGAATTCAGACAGGCAATCATGAAATACATTCGGGTCAGTCCCAAGAAGTTAGGACATTTCCTAAGCTTATAACCGGATTTGTATTCAGGGGTCTGGGGTCTGTAAGGTCTTAAATAAGCATAAACCACACTACTGACAAATCTCAGTCAGCAAATGTACCAAAAGTGTAGTGATGTGTGGTGAATGAGGCACATCTTATGTGTAAATACTAGGGGTGTAACGATACGCAAAGGTATAGTTCGGTACAATGTCAGCACACAAATCGAGACTTATCCACTTGTCTTTGCCCATTATTGTTTTTGACAGGAAAGGCAAAATGTTCCCTTACAGAAAACCTTAATGATGTGGGAGTGTCTGGCTTCATGTTGAACACATATACTGTAGTTTATGAAGAATAACAATTCTAATAATGTTTAGTACCTTCTTGCATATAATCATATTTTAATTTATGTACTGGCATTTGATGCTGATATCATGTCATTTTTATGTCATTAGTAAATGTATGTTTAAAGTTTGATCTTATCCATTCATTACATTTATCTATATAAATTAGCGGCTATTATCGTGTATAGTAGTCTTGTGAGGATGTAGAGAGTCAAAGTATGGGGCTCCAGGAAGCGAGGCTCCTATCTCCCATCTGGAGATATTAGATGTTTAATCTTTACATAGGCTCTTCTCTCTCTGTGGTAATATTGTGTGTGGTCAATGTATATGACCCCAGGACGCAAGACTCCTAACCCCCGTCCAGGAGTGATTATAAAACTGTCAAGAGGCCTCTACGTAATATGATTATGGTTTCCTGAGACAAGGACCCCTCTCTACAATAGGAGAGGGATGGCAATGATGTAAAACAGATGTTATTTCGTAGGAGGTATTTAAGGACTTGTCTTCTTATACTCTTGGTCAGAGAACCAATCTAACTGCCTTACCTTCTCACTGTGATTCGGGGAGAGAGCAAACCAGACCAAAGGGAAATGTGCTGAGATGTGGATCTACCTAATGATGATTTACTATAGGTTTTAAATTGAGATTTAATACAGGTTTTAATTTATTATATTTTGAATACTATTGGCTCTGTAGCTTTTAATGTTGTTATAAGAGCAACAAGAGCAGGTTTACAGCAGCAGTCTGTAATACTCTGCTGATTAGACTAAGATTATTAAACTGATAGACAAGAGTTTGTCTTAACTGGAAATGGTGAAAAGGGTTTTGAAACCGCCAATAAAACAGATAAACTGTATTTCACCATTTCCTACCTTAGCTGTTGAGGTGTGTTGTAGTAATATGTTGGGGTCTATATTTCCTACAGGATGTGTTTGAGATGCGCTTTGCCAAAATGCCTGATGAACCTGAGGAAGCAGCCTCTGTTCCCACCCCCTCCTTGGCCCTGCACCCTGCCCCCTCCACTCATCAAGCTCCTGCTTTGGCTGTTTCAGAAGACGACAGCTCCAGCTCCTCTGAGTCACAGTCGTCTGCGGGGAACTCAGAGCATGAGCGGCAGCAGCGACTGGCTGAGTTGCAGGAACAGGTCAGAGCAGGGCAAATGCATGGGGAGGAAGGATAATGACACTTCAAATGGGTGGGTCTCATGCATGCTCAGTGTCATACACAAGATGCCCAATGCATTGAGACTGTGTTGTTCATTTGCCAGTGCTCAGTTTGTTCCTGGTAAGCTCTATATAACCAGATTTTTAAACCTGTAGCAATGCCTAACGTGTGATCAATCAATGCTTGTATGACATGCTTAAACAGAGGCTTTTGTCTTAAGTCTGAACCATCCCTGAACAATAAGTTATGTCAGAACACAGTCAGCCCATCTTAAACTAAGTGTTCTCCTGTTTGAGGCCCTCGTCAGAGAGATGTAATAATGTTCAGGTGGATCATGTGCTGCATTCTGTGAGTCTCAACTGCTGTCAAATCCGGTCCTTTCATAAGTACTTCTGGTCCTCACATTAATTATTACTGTTAATACATTCTTGCTATTATTAATAAATAATAGGTGAAAATGCATAAAAAGGTAACAAATGAGTTGAGGTGACAAATGAGGTTAAACAAATTAGTTGTTTTGATAAAGTTCTACTGTTTTTGTTTATGGTGAGGCTCTTCATATTGCACCAGAATTAATTGCAATAAATGATATTATTGCAGTGTTAAAACCAATTTAGGCTGCAGTGTTTCCTCTGGTGGTCAAAAGTCACATTACCCTTTTATAGGGGGGTTGGGAGCAGGGAAAGTTGAAAGATATAATTCATCTAACATATAGTCTACAATATCTTACTGCTGAGACTAAATGCATTCAAAATAAATAAAATAAACTCTTTTATTTTCTCCGCTTGTAAGCTGAACTTAAGCTGAACTGTGGACCTACAATATCAACAGAAGGATGAGGGAAAATTCAATATTCTATTTTTATATCATGATTAGTTTGTGATGATACCTTTACAGCTCTACCTTTCATTTAGCAAACCGGGGTATATCAGTATCAAACCAGTGTGTTTAATTATAATTAGGGCTGCACGTTTTCAAGTTTTTCATTAACCGTTAACCAAGGCCGTTAGCGGTTAATACTCGGTTAACCATAGTGTGCGTCAGGGTTATTTTTAGTTTATTAAGTTGACGACCGCCATCTCCGTAGTGAACGCGAATATAGAGAGAAATGCACATCATGGATTACATAATCAGAGAGTAGCCTATTTCTTCTCGTTTTAAATTGTTAAAAGACATTTCAAGCTATCTTAAGATACATTTCATGTCTGTGAGGCCTACGCTGAGTTTCGTTAAATTAGGATGAGATCATGAGCAATGCAAGTGGCTGCGAGGGCGCCTGCATGATTAGGCCTATGTCTGCTATATTTGCTTCTTATAGCACACTTTTTTTAGAAAGTTTGTGCAAAGAAACAGTCAAATAAATGCGTACAACAACATGTACTTGAAGTATATCTAAGCACTGCATTGCAATACTTGCATTTTGCCCCGTCACTCTCAATTTTAAAGTGCTCCCACGCTGTACTTTTCTTTGCCTTTCTTTGCCGGCTTCATGCTAGAAAACTGGTCATGACTTCTTCTTGTGGATATTACAAATGTCTGGGAGCGCTCTGGCGGTCTCTAGTGGTGGAAAAATATATTGCAACTAAATTCAAAGCACGCCATTGACGCCGCTTAACCGAGCAAAATGTTTCACTCGGTTACGCAATTTTTAACGGTTAATCGGTTAACCATGGACACCCCAAATTATAATGAACAGTATTAATACAACAAAAGCTTATTATCAAAGCTCACCTAATATAGATCATATTGTGAGTAAAAGCCCTGTGTGCTCTGTGTCTGTGAGCACGCAGCTCCATTATCACCTTACTCGGCATGCCTCTGCTTGCGTGCTTATGGCTCCCGTCGGCTCATCTCAGAGCAGGGAGAGAGAGAGAACATCACAACGTGTGACGCTTTGTGCTCAGTAAATAAATAACAGAAGCATTTTAAATGCAATAAACTAAAACTCAGTCAATATTAGATTAATCCTCATCTTTTTAGTACAAGTGTAGCCTACTGTGTATCACTGCATATGTGGGCATGGCTGGATGAACTCATAAGGGGTCTTTATTGCAGTGGCGACCAAGATTCAGAAATGGCACCATATTGCGACGTCAAATACTAATGCGCTCATTTCTATATATCGCATGATAGGTCTACTACAGTGGCATGAAAATCTGAAGCCTTTGGAATTTCTCACATTTCTGCATAAAATCACCATCAAATGTGATTTGATCTTTGTCAAAATGACACAAATTAAAAAAACAGTGTCTGCTTTAACTAAAACCACCCAAACATTTATAGGTTTTCACATTTTTAATGAGGATAACATGCAAACAATGAAATAAAAGGAAGAAATAAGTAACTGAACCTTCTGCCTAAGGAGACTTTGAGAGCAATTAATACCAATTTTTACCAAACAATTTAAGTCAGGGGTGTGTCCAATCACTGAGGAGTGGCTTAAAGCTGCCCTGCTCACTATAAAACACACACCTGGTAAGAATTGTGTTAGTTAGAGAAATTGTCTACAAATGGAGAGAGTTTGGCACTGTTGCTTCTCTCCCAAGGAGTGGCCGTCCACCAAAAATGACAACAAGAGTTCAGCGCAGAATACTCAGAGGTAAAAAGAACCCTAGAGTGTCATCTAAAGACTTACAGAAATCACTGGCAAAGTCCAATATCTCTGTGCAAACATCGACTATATTTAAAACACTGGCCAAGAATGGTGTTCATGGGAGGACTCACGGAAGAAGCCACTGCTGTCTAAAAAAAACATTGCTGCACGTTTATTGTTCGCAAAAAGGCACTTGGACAGTCCACAGATTCTGGCAAAATATTTTGTGGACTGATGAAACGAAAGTTGAACTGGAAGGAACACATAACTAGTGTTGTCACGATACTGGAATTTCTAACTTCAATACGATACCTTCAAAAATATCGATATTCAATACCATTTTCGATACCAAAGGGAAAACAACTGTCACAATATTATTATTATTATTTTTTTTTTATTTAAAGATAAATATAACATGTCTAGATAGAACATGACAATGAGGTATATTTTACATTAACAAAAATGTCTTGAGGTAGTGCAGGGGTCTTCAATTAAAATCAGCCAACTTTCCTCACCGTGAGGGGTCCGGAAATTTTTAATAAAAGGATATGTGTTTGAATATAATTCTTTAAAGTAAAGTCTCATTTATTCCACACCTACAGCCTCTTAAACAAAATGGAGATGAATGTTGATAATCCACTGTTTTCTGTATTTTATCCTTTGTTCACATGAGGAGAATGTTTGAGTGTTTAGCTTTCACAAAACACAGCTCACAGACAAAAGGAAAATACTACAAAATCAAAAGAGGCTAAAGCTAAAGCTCAGGACCTGGTGGTTTATTGACAACAGCCTGGAATCCTGCATATAATGCCTAATACTCCTTCATGTGTGAGAACATTTTAAATACAAATCATCAATTCACGCCAAAACATATTTGTTAAACAAATATGACAAAGATGCCTGTCATAATTGATTTCTTTCTATTGTCATTCCTCTGAAAACAACAGGAACAAGAAAAAATGCACTGATTTCTTTAGCATTATCTGTTGCCAATAATTAACTGTTATTGTTTAATTTGCAGGTTCATCTTTAAACATTTTCAAAATTTAGAATAAAAATATTTATTTCCTGTATTTTCCTCGTGTGGGGTAACATTTTATTTAAAATACTTATGATTAGTTCTGTTCAGCATTTAGGATTCACACAGAAACTGACACAACTTAAGGAAGACTTAACCTGTGTCACTCATCTCCAAACCCTCCTTTCACACCTTTTCTGTTTTTTTATGTCATTTTGACAAAGCTCAGATCACATTTTATGCAGAAATCTTCAGATACTTTTTCATGCCACTGTATTGCGACAGGTCTAGCTGGGACATTATAGTTATGGGTTACATTACATTCTGGAAATTGTTTTTCAAGGTCTTCTAGTTTTCAGTGCAATAAATATTGCAGTGTAAAGAGTCTCTTACTAGAAAGACTTCTGTTTGTTTTTTAGAATTGTTACCTCAGCTGTGTAATTTGCGCTTTTTAGCTTAAAGCTGTCCACGAACAGCTAGCGGCGCTGTCACAGCCTCAGACCTGCAAACCCAAGAAGAAAGAGAGGGACAAGAAGGAGAAGAAGAAAGAGAAGCACAAAAAGAAGCTGGGAATAGAGGAGGCAGTGGAGCCAACCAAAAAGAGCCGGAGCAGCAAGGAACATTCTGTAGACTGGAAGGACAAGAAGAAGCTGAAGTAGGTTTTCCACAGTATGGAAAAAATGTTTGTTATTCTACTAAACCAATGCCTTTATGTTCAGATTGAGTTTGATTCTTGTTTTATGAATCAATGTAATGTGATAATATAACTGACCTGTGGATATGAGTCTGGAATATGAATGGAAATTTGAAGTGAAACAGGAAGCATTCAAAGAGAAATTAGTGAAAACATTTTTGGTACTGTGTTGTGGGCTAATGAATGATTTTTTTTAAAACAGTAAGAAAGAAAGCGTCAAGAACAGTCGAGCAGCTGTGCCTCCTCAGAGCGGTCCCACTCCTCTGGTCCCTTCAGCGTCTCTAGAAGTAGACAATGACATGGGTATGTTTGAGAAAAACAGGGCTGCTTCAGAGATTTGTTTTTAATTTTCCCTGCTGTCAGTCCCTAACTTTTCTTTTTGGTCCCAGATGCTGACAGATGTAAGCCCATGTCTTACGAGGAGAAGCGACAGCTGAGCCTGGACATCAACAAGTTGCCCGGTGACAAACTGGGCCGCGTGGTGCACATAATCCAAACCCGAGAGCCATCACTGAAAAACTCCAATCCAGATGAAATTGAGATTGATTTTGAGACACTTAAGCCTTCTACACTAAGAGAGCTGGAGAAATATGTTTCCACCTGTCTCAGGAAGAAGAAAAAACCCTCAGGTATATTTTTTTTACTGTAGTTGCCACTTAATTGTTAATTACTTAATATAGCACAATCATCCAGCTTGACACTTTCTGCTCATACCAGACCTAATCTTTTGGTATTTTCAGCCCAGCTCAAGTCAATTCAGTTAGACACGGGGGCTCAGTGGTAGAGTGGCCGTCCTACAACCTGAAAGTTGGCGGTTTGAATCCCGCCCACCCCACAGTTCATACTGTCATTGTGTCCTTGGGCAAGACACTTAACCCTTCTTGCCTCCTTTAATGGTGGTCGGAGAGGTCGTAGGCGTAAAATGGCTGCCACGTCTCTCTCAGTTACTTAGGGCAGCTGTGGGTACAGACGTAGCTTATCACCACCAGTGTGACTGTTGAGTGACTGAATACTGTCCCGTGAGCGCTCGGAGTCACTTGGGAGAAAAGCGCCATATAAATCTGATCTACTACTATTATTAGACCCGAGCCGGTGATAACCGGAAGGGTCTATTATTTCTGATAGCGTCCGTTATTATTATTATTATTATTATTAGGCCCGAGCCGGTGATGACCGGGAGGGCCTATTGTTTTTGCTCGGATTTTTTTATTTTATTTTTTCTCTTTCTTTTCTGCAAAATGATCCTAAATTTGACCCAGTGAACATGCGAAAAGTCATTTTTATTGGTCCCAGACTTCAAGCTCGCGAAAATGGTATGTTTTTGAAGTCGAAAAAAATACGAAAAATGACTCAGTGGCGACCCCTAGAAAAGTCAAAATACATTGGGCCTATGGAAAGTGAAAGTAACTTTTTTCCAACGTAGAAAAATGAAACTTGGTACATCCATAGGACACCTCAGGGCAAACAGAAAAGTCAATGACAGCCACACCCTAAACTCAACAGGAAGTCCGCCATGTGGGGTGAAACGCCCACTAAAATCGCACCCCTTTGCGCAAAAAGATGCAAATCATTGTGTTTTAATCTAAATGGCCCCAAATTTGGTGAGTATCATCTAGACACATGTGCCAACCAAAGTTGTGACTTTGTTTATGATATCTTATCGGGTATGGGTGTGGCAGGCCTGTAACGAGGTGGCCATTTTTGTGAAAATAAAATGTCTCTTAACTCTCAAACACCTTCTCGGATCGAGTTGGACCCAAAAAGGCGTTTGTGCACATTCATGACCTGAACACAAAAATATGTAAATAAAAGGGTTATCTTTAGAAATGGCTCTCCAGCGCCCCCTACAAACTTATAATGGGAGCCAAGAATTTAGTTTGTCATAGAGACATGAAATTTGGTACACACATCTCTTATGTCATGACGAACATAAAAGCCAATAACAACCACCCTCTATCTATAAATGTGTTGCCATAGCAACGCCCCAAATATGTGGACAAAGTCAATGGGAAGTGAAATTTTTAGTTTATCATAAGCAAATGAAACTTGTAACACACATCCAGTATGGGCTTATGAACAAAAAAGCCAATGGTGACCACACCCTATCACACACGGGAAGGCGGCCATTTTGAATTGAATATGTGAATCTTCTTAGAATACACCTCTCTTTTAAAAAAACAGTACTTTGATTTTCTCGCCTTAGCCCAAGCATAATCTATTATTTTCAAAAGTTCAGACAGCTCCCAGGAAAACCAGGGATTGTGGAGGCCTTTAACTCTAAATTACAAGGTGGTGTAGCAGGCCCCAGCAGTAGCACAGGCCCGAGGTGATGAAGCAGGATCCAGCCAGAAGAAGATTCAAGCAGTAGCACAGGCCTGGTTATTTGACATTACTGTGAAGTTTACATTTACATTTACATTTATTCATTTAGCAGACGCTTTTATCCAAAGCGACTTACATTACATTACCAGTGTTACAGTCACTGGAGGCAAGGTGGGTTAAGTGTCTTGCCCAAGGACACAACGACAGTATGGACTGTGGGGCGAGCGGGAATCGATCCTACTACCTTCCGGTTGAAGGACGGCCGCTCTACCACTGAGCTACTGCCGTTTACGCTTTAAAGCACAAAATGCAATCCTCCGAGTACATGATTCCCCGCGGTCTCAAGGGAGGCGAGGTCTTTATCGCCGCTTGCGGCTTTAATTATTAGACCGAGCGGTGATGACGGAAGGGTCTATTATTTTGATAGCGTCCGTTATTATTAGACCCGAGCGGTGATAACCGGAAGGGTCTATTATTTCTGATAGCGTCCGTTATTATTATTAGACCCGAGCCGGTGATAACCGGAAGGGTCTATTATTTCTGATAGCGTCCGTTATTATTATTAGACCGAGCGGTGATAACCGGAAGGGTCTATTATTTCTGATAGCGTCCGTTATTATTATTATTATTAGGCCCGAGCGGTGATGGCGGGAGGGCCTATTGTTTTTGCTCGGATTTTTTTTTTTTTTTTTTTATTATTAGGCCCGAGCGGTGATGGCGGGAGGGCCTATTGTTTTTGCTCGGATTTTTATTTTTTTTTATTTTTTTTTATCTTTCTTGTCGACCTATGATCCTAAATTTGACCCAGTGAACATGCACGAAAAGTCATTATATTGGTCCCAGACTTCAAGCTCAGCGAAAAATTTATGTATTTGAAGTCGCGAAAAAAATACGAAAAATGACTCAGTGGCGACCCTACAAAATCAAAATACATTGGGCCTATGGAAAGTGAAAGTAACTTTTTCCAACGTAGAAAAATGAAACTTGGTATATCCATAGGACACCTCAGGGCAAACAGAAAAGTCAATGACAGTCACACCCTAAACTCAACAGGAAGTCCGCCATGTGGGGTGAAACCAGCTGACCACTAAAATCGCACCCCTTCGCAGAAAGATGCAAATCATTGTGTTTTAATCTAAATGGCCCCAAATTTGGTGAGTATCATCTAGACACGTGTGCCAACCAAAGTTGTGACTTTGTTGTTGATATCTTATCGGGTATGGGTGTGGCAAGCCTGTAACGAGGTGGCCATTTTTGTGAAAATATAACGTCTCTTAACTCTCAAAGCGGCTTCTCGGATCGAGTTGGACCCAAAAAGGCGTTTGTGCACATTCATGACCTGAACACAAAAATATGTAAATAAAAGGGTTATCTTTAGAAATGGCTCTCCAGCGCCCCCTACAAACTTATAATGGACCCAAGAATTTAGTTTGTCATAGAGACATAAAATTTTGTACACACATCTCTTATGTCATGAGCATAAAAGCCAATGACAACCACCCCCTATCTATAAATGTGTTGCCATAGCAACGTCCCAAAAAATGTGAAAAAAGTCAATGGGAAGTGAAATTTTTAGTTTGTTGTAGGCAAATAAAACTTGGTACACACATCCACCATGGGCTTATGAACAAAAAAGCCAATGGGGACCACACCCTATCACACACGGGAAGGCGGCCATTTTGAATTGAAAATTTGGTCCGACTTAAAATACACCTCTTTTTAAAAGTACACAGAAAAAGCTGCTTCATTCCACAGACACCAAACTTGGGCAAAATGAGCTAAACACATGTATGTAAAATAGACAAGTGTTTTTCTAGACTTTTTTGCTCGAGTTATATTTTTTTTTATTATAATTCAGTATATATTTTTTTATCATATTTTTTCTGCAAAATGATCCTCAATTTAACCTAAAGTACAACTAAAAGTAATTTTATTGGTCCCAGATTTCAAGCCAGCGAAAAATTTATGTATTTGAAGTCCCGAAAAATTATACAAAAATGACTCAGTGGCGACCCTAGAAAAGTCAAAATACATTGGGCCTATGGAAAGTGAAAGTAACTTTTTCCAACGTAGAAAAATGAAACTTGGTTCATTATAGCACACCTCAGGGCAAACAGAAAAGTTTATTACAGCCATACCGTAAACTCAACAGAAAATCTACTATGTTGGGTGGAATGCGTGACCACCTAAATTGCACCCCTTGTGTCTAAAGGCTTTTCATCTAAACAGCTCCAAATTTGGTGAGTATCATCTAGACACGTGTGCCAAAAAGTTATCAATTTGTTTTTGATACATTTGTGGCTGTGGTAATGAGTCTGTGAAGAGGCAACCTTTGGGAAATAAATGCCATTTCCCAATTGCCAGGATCCTTCCTTTAGAGAGGCCCCTCCAGAGCCACGGCTAGAGTCTTAGAAAACTCCTCAGAATCCTTTTACCGTGAAGTTTACGCTTTAAAGCACGAGTGCATGTCCCAGCGGTCTCAAGGGGGGCGAGGGCCTTTATCGCCGCTTGCGGCTTTAATTAGGCCGAGCGGTGATGGCAGGAGGGCCTATTGTTTTTGCTCGGATTTTTTTTTTTTTTTTTTTTTTTTTTATCCTAAATTTGACCCAGTGAACATGCACAAAAGTCATTATATTGGTCCCAGACTTCAAGCTCGGCAAAAATGGTATGTATTTGAAGTCGCTTGAAAAAAATACGAAAAATGACTCAGTGGCGACCCTACAAAATCAAAATACATTGGGCCTATGGAAAGTGAAAGTAACTTTTTCCAACGTAGAAAAATGAAACTTGGTATATCCATAGGACACCTCAGGGCAAACAGAAAAGTCAATGACAGTCACACCCTAAACTTAACAGGAAGTCCGCCATGTGGGGTGAAAGCAGCGCCACTAAAATCGCACCTTTTGCGCAGAAAGATGCAAATCATTGTGTTTTAATCTAAATGGCCCCAAATTTGGTGAGTATCATCTAGACACATGTGCCAACCAAAGTTGTGACTTTGTTGTTGATATCTTATCGGGTATGGGTGTGGCAAGCCTGTAACGAGGTGGCCATTTTTGTGAAAATAAAGCGTCTCTTAACTCTCAAACGCCTTCTCGGATCGAGTTGGACCCAAAAGGCGTTTGTGCACATTCATGACCTGAACACAAAAATATGTAAATAAAAGGGTTATCTTTAGAAATGGCTCTCCAGCGCCCCTACAAACTTATAATGGACCCAAGAATTTAGTTTGTCATAGAGACATAAAATTTTGTACACACATCTCTTATGTCATGACGAGCATAAAAGCCAATGACAACCACCCCCTATCTATAAATGTGTTGCCATAGCAACGTCCCAAAAATGTGAAAAAGTCAATGGGAAGTGAAATTTTTAGTTTGTTGTAGGCAAATAAAACTTGGTACACACATCCACCATGGGCTTATGAACAAAAAAGCCAATGGGGACCACACCTATCACACACAGGAAGGTGGCCATTTTGAATTGAAAATGTGAACCGACTTAAAATACACCTCTTTTTAAAAGTACACAGAAAAAGCTGCTTCATTCCACAGACACCAAACTTGGGCAAAATGAGCTAAACACATGTATGTAAATGAGACAAGTGTTTTTCTAGACTTTTTGCTCGAGTTATATTTTTTTATTATAATTCGGTATATATTTTTTATTATAATTTTTCTGTAAAATGATCCTCAATTTAACCCAGTAAACGAACAACTAAAAGTCATTTTATTGGTCCCAGACTTCAAGCCTGGCAAAAAATTTATGTATTTGAAGTCGCGAAAAAAATACGAAAAATGACTCAGTGGCGACCCTACAAAAGTCAAAATACATTGGGCCTATGGAAAGTGAAAGTAACTTTTTCCAACGTAGAAAAATGAAACTTGGTATATCCATAGGACACCTCAGGGCAAACAGAAAAGTCAATGACAGTCACACCTAAACTTAACAGGAAGTCCGCCATGTGGGGTGAAAGCGCGGACCACTAAAATCGCACCCCTTGCGCAGAAAGATGCAAATCATTGTGTTTTAATCTAAATGGCCCCAAATTTGGTGAGTATCATCTAGACACGTGTGCCAACCAAAGTTGTGACTTTGTTGTTGATATCTTATCGGGTATGGGTGTGGCAAGCCTGTAACGAGGTGGCCATTTTTGTGAAAATAAAAGCGTCTCTTAACTCTCAAAGCGCCTTCTCGGATCGAGTTGGACCCAAAAAGGCGTTTGTGCACATTCATGACCTGAACACAAAAATATGTAAATAAAAGGGTTATCTTTAGAAATGGCTCTCCAGCGCCCCTACAAACTTATAATGGACCCAAGAATTTAGTTTGTCATAGAGACATAAAATTTTGTACACACATCTCTTATGTCATGACGAGCATAAAAGCCAATGACAACCACCCCTATCTATAAATGTGTTGCCATAGCGTCCCAAAAATGTGAAAAAGTCAATGGGAAGTGAAATTTTTAGTTTGTTGTGAGCAAATAAAACTTGGTACACACATCCACCATGGGCTTATGAACAAAAAAGCCAATGGGGACCACACCTATCACACACAGGAAGGCGGCCATTTTGAATTGAAAATGTGAACCGACTTAAAATACACCTCTTTTAAAAGTACAGAAAAAAGCTGCTTCATTCCACAGACACCAAACTTAGGCAAAATAGGCCCTAAACACATGTGTGTAAAATAGACAGGCGTTTTTCTTCTTGTTTTTGCTCGAGTTATATTTTTTTATTATAATTTGGTATATATTTTTTATTATAATTTTTCTGAAAAATGATTTTCAATTTGACCCAGTAAACGTGCAACTAAAAGTCATTTTTATTGGTCCCAGACTTCAAGCCCGCAAAAATTTATGTATTTGAAGTCCCTGAAAAAAATATGAAAAATGACTCAGTGGCGACCCTAGAAAAGTCAAAATACATTGGTTCTATGGAAAATGAAAGTAAATTTTTCCAATGTAGAAATACAAAACTTGGTACATCCATAGGACACCTTAGGGCAAACAGAAAAGTTTATTACAGCCATACCGTAAACTCAACAGAAAATCTACTATGTTGGGTGGAATACATGACCACCTGAATTGTACACTTTGTGCTAAAGGGTTTTCATCTAAACAGCTCCAAATTTGCTTTAAAGCACGACATGCAATCCTTCGAATATATGTGTCCCCGCGGTCTCAAGGGAGGCGAGGGCCTTTATCGCCGCTTGCGGCTTTAATTTTATTTTTATTTTTTTTTTATTTTTATTGTGACCAAATGATCCTAAATTTGACCCAGTGAACATGCAAAAAGTCATTTTATTGGTCCCAGACTTCAAGCTCGGCGAAAATGGTATGTTTTGAAGTCGCCAAAAAAATACGAAAATGACTCAGTGGCGACCCTACAAAATCAAAATACATTGGGCCTATGGAAAGTGAAAGTAACTTTTTCCAACGTAGAAAATGAAACTTGGTACATCCATAGGACACCTCAGGGCAAACAGAAAAGTCAATGACAGTCACACCTTAAACTCAACAGGAAGTCCGCCATGTGGGGTGAAACGCGCCACTAAAATCGCACTTTGCGCAGAAAGATGCAAATCATTGTGTTTTAATCTAAATGGCCCCAAATTTGGTGAGTATCATCTAGACACATGTGCCAACCAAAGTTGTAACTTTGTTGTTGATATCTTATCGGGTATGGGTGTGGCAAGCCTGTAACGAGGTGGCCATTTTTGTGAAAATAAACGTCTCTTAACTCTCAAACGCCTTCTCGGATCGAGTTGGACCCAAAAAGGCGTTTGTGCACATTCATGACCTGAACAAAAAATATGTAAATAAAAGGGTTATCTTTAGAAATGGCTCTCCAGCGCCCCTACAAACTTATAATGGGACCCAAGAATTTAGTTTGTCAGAGACATAAAATTTGGTACACACATCTCTTATGTCATGACGAGCATAAAAGCCAATGACAACCACCCCTATCTATAAATGTGTTGCCATAGCAACGCCCCAAAAATGTGAAAAAGTCAATGGGAAGTGAAATTTTTAGTTTGTTGTAGGCAAATGAAACTTGGTACACATCCACCATGGGCTTATGAACAAAAGCCAATGGGGACCACACCCTATCACACACGGGAAGGCGGCCATTTTGAATTGAAAATGTGAACCTACTTAAAATACACCTCTTTTTAAAAGTACACAGACAATAGCTGCTTCATTCCACAGACACCAAACTTGGGCAAAATGAGCTAAACACATGTATGTAAAATAGACAAGCGTTTTTCTAGACTTTTTTGCTCGAGTTATATTTTTTTTTATTATAATTCGGTATATATTTTTTTATCATATTTTTCTGCAAAATGATCCTCAATTTAACCCAGTAAACGAACAACTAAAAGTCATTTTTATTGGTCCCAGACTTCAAGCCCAGCAAAAATTTATGTATTTGAAGTCCCCAAAAAAATACGAAAAATGACTCAGTGGCGACCCTAGAAAAGTCAAAATACATCGAGCCTATGGAAAGTGAAAGTAACTTTATTCCAATGTAGAAAAATGAAACTTGGTACATCCATAGGACACCTCAGGGCAAACAGAAAAGTCAATGACAGCCACACTCTAAACTCAACAGGAAGTCCGCCATGTGTGAAACGCATGGCCACTAAAATCGCACTTTGCGCAAAAAGATGCAAATCATTGTGTTTTAATCTAAATGGCCCCAAATTTGGTGAGTATCATCTAGACACGCCAACCAAAGTTGTGACTTTGTTGTTGATATCTTATCGGGTATGGGTGTGGCAAGCCTGTAAGGTGGCCATTTTTATGAAAATAAAACGCCTTAACTCTCAAACGCCTTCTCGGATCGAGTTGGACCCAAAAGGCGTTTGTGCACATTCATGACCTGAACACAAAGATATGTAAATAAAAGGGTTATCTTTAGAAATGGCTCTCCAGCGCCCCTACAAACTTATAATGGGACCCAAGAATTTAGTTTGTCATAGAGACATAAATTTGGTACACACATCTCTTATGTCATGACGAGCATAAAAGCCAATGACAACCACCCCTATCTATAAATGTGTTGCCATAGCAACGCCCCAAAAATGTGGAAAAGTCAATGGGAAGTGAAATTTTTAGTTTGTTGTAGGCAAATGAAACTTGGTACACACATCCAGTATGGGCTTATGAACAAAAAGCCAATGGGGACCACACCTTATCACACACGGGAAGGCGGCCATTTTGAATTGAAAATGTGAACCGACTTAAAATACACCTCTTTTTAAAAGAACACAGAAAATAGCTGCTTCATTCCACAGACACCAAACTTGGGCAAAATGAGCTAAACATATGTATGTAAAATAGACAAGCGTTTTCTAGACTTTTTGCTCGAGTTATATTTTTTTATTATAATTTGGTATATATTTTTATTAAATTTTTCTTGCAAATGATCCTAAATTTGACCCAGTAAGCGTGCAACTAAAGTCATTTTTATTGGTCCCAGACTTCAAGCCAGCGAAAAATTTATGTATTTGAAGTCCCCAAAAAAATACGAAAAATGACTCAGTGGCGACCCTAGAAAAGTCAAAATACATTGGGCCTATGGAAAGTGAAAGTAACTTTTTCCAATGTAGAAAAAATGAAACTTGGTACATCCATAGGACACCTCAGGGCAAACAGAAAAGTTTATTACAGCCATACCGTAAACTCAACAGAAAATCTACTATGTTGGGTGTAATCGTGACCACCTAAATCGCACCCCTTCTGTCTAAAGGCTTTTCATCTAAACAGCTCCAAATTTGGTGAGTATCATCTAGACACGTGTGCAAAAAAAGTTATCAATTTGTTTTTGATAGATTTGTGGCTGTGGTCGTAATGAGTCTGTGAAGAGGCAACTATTGGGAAATAAATGCCATTTCCCAATTGCCAGGATCCTTCCTTTAGAGGAGGCCCCTCCAGAGCCAGGCTAGAGTCTTAGAAAACTCCTCAGAATCCTTTTACCAGTGAAGTTTACGCTTTAAAGCGTCTCAAAATTTGACCCAGTGAACATGACTGAAAAGTCATTTTTATTGGTCCCAGACTTCAAGCCCAGCGAAAAATTTATGTATTTGAAGTCCCGAAAAAATACGAAAAATGACTCAGTGGCGGCCCCTAGAAAAGTCAAAATACATTGGGCCTATAGAAAGTGAAAGTAACTTTTATCCAACGTAGAAAAATGAAACTTGGTACATCCATAGGACACCTCAGGGCAAACAGAAAAGTCAATGACAGTCACACCCTAAACTCAACAGGAAGTCCGCCATGTGGGGTGAAACGCGCGGCCACTAAAATCGCACCCCTTGCGCAGAAAGATGCAAATCATTGTGTTTTAATCTAAATGGCCCCAAATTTGGTGAGTATCATCTAGAACATGTGCCAACCAAAGTTGTGACTTTGTTGTTGATATCTTATCGGGTATGGGTGTGGCAAGCCTGTAACGAGGTGGCCATTTTTGTGAAAATAAAATGTCTCTTAACTCTCAAACGCCTTCTCGGATCGAGTTGGACCCAAAAGGCGTTTGTGCACATTCATGACCTGAACACAAAGATATGTAAATAAAGGGTTATCTTTAGAAATGGCTCTCCAGCGCCCCTACAAACTTATAATGGGACCCAAAATTTAGTTTGTCATAGAGACATAAAATTTGGTACACACATCTCTTATGTCATGACGAGCATAAAAGCCAATGACAACCACCCCCTATCTATAAATGTGTTGCCATATAGCGTCCCAAATATGTGGAAAAAGTCAATGGGAAGTGAAAATTTTTAGTTTGTTGTAGGCAAATGAAACTTGGTACACACATCCACCATGGGCTTATGAACAAAAAAGCCAATGGGGACCACACCCTATCACACACAGGAAGGCGGCCATTTTGAATTGAAAATGTGAACCGACTTAAAATACACCTCTTTTTTAAAAGTACACAGACAATAGCTGCTTCATTCCACAGACACCAAACTTGGGCAAAATGAGCTAAACACATGTATGTAAAATAGACAAGCGTTTTCTAGACTTTTTTGCTCGAGTTATATTTTTTTTTATTATAATTCGGTATATATTTTTTTATCATATTTTTTCTGCAAAATGATCCTCAATTTAACCCAGTAAGCGTACAACTAAAAGTCATTTTTATTGGTCCCAGATTTCAAGCCCAGCGAAAAATTTATGTATTTGAAGTCCCGAAAAAAAATACGAAAAATGACTCAGTGGCGACCCTAGAAAAGTCAAAATACATTGGGCCTATGGAAAATGAAAGTAACTTTTTCCAATGTAGAAATAATGAAACTTGGTACATCCATAGGACACCTCAGGGCAAACAGAAAAGTTTATTACAGCCATATCGTAAACTCAACAGAAAATCTACTATGTTGGGTGAATCGTGACCACCTAAATCGCACCCCTTGTGTCTAAAGGCTTTTCATCTAAACAGCTCCAAATTTGGTGAGTATCATCTAGACACGTGTGCAAAAAAAGTTATCAATTTGTTTTTGATACATTTGTGGCTGTGGTCGTAATGAGTCTGTGAAGAGGCAACCTTTGGGAAATAAATGCCATTTCCCAATTGCCAGGATCCTTCCTTTAGAGGAGGCCCCTCAGAGCCACGGCTAGAGTCTTAGAAAACTCCTCAGAATCCTTTTACCGTGAAGTTTACGCTTTAGTGCATGTGTCCCCTCAAAATTTGACCCAGTGAACATGCACGAAAAGTCATTTTATTGGTCCCAGACTTCAAGCTCGGCGAAAAATTTATGTATTTGAAGTCGCGAAAAAAATACGAAAAATGACTCAGTGGCGACCCTACAAAATCAAAATACATTGGGCCTATGGAAAGTGAAAGTAACTTTTTCCAACGTAGAAAAATGAAACTTGGTATATCCATAGGACACCTCAGAACAAACAGAAAAGTCAATGACAGTCACACCTAAACTTAACAGGAAGTCCGCCATGTGGGGTGAAGCAGCGACCACTAAATCGCACCTTGCGCAGAAAGATGCAAATCATTGTGTTTTAATCTAAATGGCCCCAAATTTGGTGAGTATCATCTAGACACGTGTGCCAACCAAAGTTGTGACTTTGTTTTGATATCTTATCGGGTATGGGTGTGGCAAGCCTGTAACGAGGTGGCCATTTTTGTGAAAATAAAGCGTCTCTTAACTCTCAAAGCGCCTTCTCGGATCGAGTTGGACCCAAAAAGGCGTTTGTGCACATTCATGACCTGAACAAAAAATATGTAAATAAAGGGTTATCTTTAGAAATGGCTCTCCAGCGCCCCTACAAACTTATAATGGACCCAAGAATTTAGTTTGTCATAGAGACATAAAATTTTGTACACACATCTCTTATGTCATGTGAGCATAAAAGCCAATGACAACCACCCCTATCTATAAATGTGTTGCCATAGCAGCGTCCCAAAAAATGTGAAAAAAGTCAATGGGAAGTGAAATTTTTAGTTTGTTGTAGGCAAATAAAACTTGGTACACACATCCACCATGGGCTTATGAACAAAAAAGCCAATGGGGACCACACCTATCACACACAGGAAGGCGGCCATTTTGAATTGAAAATGTGAACCGACTTAAAATACCTCTTTTTTTAAAAGTACACAGAAAATAGCTGCTTCATTCCACAGACACCAAACTTGGGCAAAATGAGCTAAACACATGTATGTAAAAGAGACAAGTGTTTTTCTAGACTTTTTTGCTCGAGTTATATTTTTTTTTATTATAATTTGGTATATATTTTTTATTATAATTTTTCTGCAAAATGATCCTCAATTTGACCCAGTAAACGAACAACTAAAAGTCATTTTTATTGGTCCCAGACTTCAAGCCCGCAAAAATTTATGTATTTGAAGTCTAAAAAAAAATATGAAAATGACTCAGTGGCGACCCCTACAAAAGTCAAAATACATTGGGCCTATGGAAAGTGAAAGTAACTTTTTCCAACGTAGAAAAATGAAACTTGGTACATCCATAGGACACCTCAGGGCAAACAGAAAATGTATTACAGCCATATCGTGAACTCAACAGGAAATCTACTTATGTTGGGTGGAATGCGTGACCACCTAAATTGCACCCCTTATGTGTCTAAAGGCTTTTCATCTAAACACCTCCAAATTTGGTGAGTTTCATCTGAACGCGTGTGCCAAAAAGTTATCAATTTGTTTTTGTTACATTTGTGGCTGTGGTCGTAATGAGTCTGTGAAGAGGCAACCTTTGGGAAATAAATGCCATTTCCCAATTGCCAGGATCCTTCCTTTAGAGGAGGCCCCTCCAGAGCCACGGCTAGAGTCTTAGAAAACTCCTCAGAATCCTTTTACCGTGAAGTTTACGCTTTAAAGCACGAAATGCACTCCTACGAGTGCATGTGTCCCACATGTGTCTCAAGGGAGGCGAGGGCCTTTATCGCTCGCTTGCGCTTTAATTATTTTTATTTTTCTTTTCCACCTATGATCCTAAATTTGACCCAGTGAACATGAACGAAAAGTCATTTTTATTGGTCCCAGCCTTCAAGCCCGGCGAAAAATTGATGTATTTGAAGTCCCGAAAAAAATACGAAAAATGACTCAGTGGCGACCCTACAAAATCAAAATACACTGGGCCTATGGAAAGTGAAAGTAACTTTTTTCCAATGTAGAAAAATGAAACTTGGTATATCCATAGGACACCTCATGGCAAACAGAAAAGTCAATGACAGCCACACTGTAAACTCAACAGGAAGTCCGCCATGTGGGGTAAACGCATGCCACTAAAATCGCCCCTTGCGCAAAAGATGCAAATCATTGTGTTTTAATCTAAATGGCCCCAAATTTGGTGAGTATCATCTAGACATGTGTGCCAACCAAAGTTGTGAATTTGTTTCTGATATCTTATTGGGTATGGGTGTGGCAAGCCTGTAACGAGGTGGCCATTTTTATGAAAATAAAACGTCTCTTAACTCTCAAACGCCTTCTCGGATCGAGTTGGACCCAAAAAGGCGTTTGTGCACATTCATGACCTGAACACAAAGATATGTAAATAAAAGGGTTATCTTTAGAAATGGCTCTCCAGCGCCCCCTACAAACTTATAATGGGACCCAAGAATTTAGTTTGTCATAGAGACACAAAATTTGGTACACACATCTCTTATGTCATGACGAGCATAAAAGCCAATGACAACCACCCTCTATCTATAAATGTGTTGCCATAGCAACGTCCCAAAAATGTGGAAAAAGTCAATGGGAAGTGAAATTTTTAGTTTGTTGTAGGCAAATGAAACTTGGTACACACATCCAGTATGGGCTTATGAACAAAAAGCCAATGGGGACCACACCCTATCACACACGGGAAGGCGGCCATTTTGAATTGAAAATGTGAACCGACTTAAAATACACCTCTTTTAAAAGTACACAGACAATAGCTGCTTCATTCCACAGACACCAAACTTGGGCAAAATGAGCTAAACATATGTATGTAAAATAGACAAGCGTTTTTCTAGACTTTTTTGCTCGAGTTATATTTTTTTTTATTATAATTCGGTATATTTTTTTAATCATATTTTTTCTGCAAAATGATCCTCAATTTAACCCAGTAAACGTGCAACTAAAAGTCATTTTTATTGGTCCCAGATTTTCAAGCCCAGCGAACAATTTATGTATTTGAAGTCCCCGAAAAAAAAATACGAAAAATGACTCAGTGGCGACCCCTAGAAAAGTCAAAATACATTGGGTCTATGGAAAGTGAAAGTAACTTTATTCCAATGTAGAAAAATGAAACTTGGTACATCTATAGCACACCTCAGGGCAAACAGAAAAGTCAATGACAGCCACACCCTAAACTCAACAGGAAGTCCGCCATGTGGGGTGAAACGCATGGCCACTAAAATCGCACACCTTGCGCAAAAAGATGCAAATCATTGTGTTTTAATCTAAATGGCCCCAAATTTGGTGAGTATCATCTAGACACGTGTGCCAAAAAAGTTATCAATTTGTTTTTTGATACCTTTGGGAAATAAATGCCATTTCCCAATTGCCAGGATCCTTCTCCAGAGCCACGGCTAGAGTCTTAGAAAACTCCTCAGAATCCTTCTTTAAACGAAATGCACTCCTCCGACTGCATGTGTCCCTGCGGTCTCAAGAGGCGAGGGCCTTTATCGCGCTTGCGGCTTTAATTGCCGAGCCGGTGATGACCGGGAGGGCCTGTGTTTTTTCGGATTTTTTTTTTATTTTTTTATTTTTATTGTGACCAAATGATCCTAAATTTGACCCAGTGAACATACGAAAAGTCATTTTTATTGGTCCCAGACTTCAAGCTCGGCGAAAATGGTATGTTTTTGAAGTCGCGAAAAAAATACGAGAAATGACTCAGTGGCGACCCCTAGAAAAGTCAAAATACATTGGGCCTATGGAAAGTGAAAGTAACTTTTTTCCAACGTAGAAAAATGAAACTTGGTACATCCATAGGACACCTCAGGGCAAACAGAAAAGTCAATGACAGCCACACCCTACACTCAACTGGAAGTCCGCCATGTGGGGTGAAACGTGTGCCACTAAAATCGCACACCTCTTTTTAAAAAGATGCAAATCATTGTGCTTTAATCTAAATGGCCCCAAATTTGGTGAGTATCATCTAGACACATGTGCCAACCAAAGTTGTGACTTTGTTTATGATATCTTATCGGGTATGGGTGTGGCAGGCCTGTAACGAGGTGGCCATTTTTGTGAAAATAAAATGTCTCTTAACTCTCAAACACCTTCTCAGATCGAGTTGGACCTAAAAAGGCGTTTGTGCACATTCATGACCTGAACACAAAAATATGTAAATAAAAGGGTTATCTTTAGAAATGGCTCTCCAGCGCCCCTACAAACATATAATGGGACCCAAGAATTTAGTTTGTCATAGAGACATGAAATTTGGTACACACATCTCTTATGTCATGACGAGCATAAAAGCCAATGACAACCACCCCCATCTATAAATGTGTTGCCATAGCAACGTCCCAAAAATGTGGAAAAGTCAATGGGAAGTGAAATTTTTAGTTTGTTGTAGGCAAATGAAACTTGGTACACACATCCAGAATGGGCTTATGAACAAAAAAGCCAATAGGGACCACACCCTATCACACACGGGAAGGCGGCCATTTTGAATTGAAAATGTGAACCGACTTAAAATACACCTCTTTTTTAAAAGTACACAGACAATAGCTGCTTCATTCCACAGACACCAAACTTGGGCAAAATGAGCTAAACACATGTATGTAAAATAGACAGGCGTTTTTCTAGACTTTTTTGCTCGAGTTATATTTTTAGGCCCGAACCGGTGATGGCCGGGAGGGCCTATTGTTTTTGCTCGGATTATTTTTTTTTTTTTTTTTTTTTTTTTTTATTGTCGACCTATGATCCTAAATTTGACCCAGTGAACATGAACAAAAAGTCATTTTTATTGGTCCAATTTTTTAAGCTCGGCGAAAAATTTATGTATTTGAAGTCGCGAAAAAAATACGAAAAATGACTCAGTGGCGACCCCTACAAAATCAAAATACATTGGGCCTATGGAAAGTGAAAGTAACTTTTTTCCAACGTAGAAAATGAAACTTGGTACACACATCCACCATGGGCTTATGAACAAAAAGCCAATGGGGACCACACCCTATCACACACGGAAGGCCATTTTGAATTGAAAATGTGAACCGACTTAAAATAAACCTCTTTTTTAAAAGAACACAGACAATACCTGCTTCATTCCACAGACACCAAACTTGGGCAAAATGAGCTAAACACATGTATGTAAAATAGACAAGCGTTTTTCTAGACTTTTTGCTCGAGTTATATATTTTTTATTATAATTTGGTATCTTTTTTATTATAATTTTTCTGAAAAATGATTTTCAATTTGACCCAGTAAACGTGCAACTAAAAGTCATTTTTATTGGTCCCAGACTTCAAGGCCCGCAAAAATTTATGTATTTGAAGTCCCTAAAAAAATACGAAAAATGACTCAGTGGCGACCCTAGAAAAGTCAAAATACATTGGTTCCTATGGAAAGTGAAAGTAAATTTTTCCAATGTAGAAATACAAAACTTGGTACATCCATAGGACACCTCAGGGCAAACAGAAAAGTTTATTACAGCCATACCGTAAACTCAACAGAAAATCTACTATGTTGGGTGGAACGCGTGACCATTTAAATCGCACCCCTTCTGTCCAAAGGCTTTTTATCTAAACAGCTCCAAATTTGGTGAGTATCATCTAGACACGTGTGCAAAAAAAGTTCAACAATTTGTTTTTTGACACATTTGTGGCTGTGGTCGTAATGAGTCTGTGAAGAGGCAACCTTTGGGAAATAAATGCCATTTCCCAATTGCCAGGATCCTTCCTTTAGAGGAGGCCCCTCCAGAGCCACGGCTAGAGTCTTAGAAAACTCCTCAGAATCCTTTTACCGTGAAGTTTACGCTTTAAAGCCTAAATGCACTCCTCCAGTGCATGTGTCCCTGATCTCAAGGAGGCGAGGGCCTTTAT
The DNA here is from genome assembly GCA_024416835.2 of Perccottus glenii. Lineage (NCBI taxonomy): Eukaryota > Metazoa > Chordata > Actinopteri > Gobiiformes > Odontobutidae > Perccottus > Perccottus glenii. The sequence continues at coordinate 4,531,930 of CM044549.2, read as the reverse complement.
CGCCGCTTGCGGCTTTAATTAGGCCCGAGCCGGTGATGACCGGGAGGGCCTATTGTTTTTGCTCGGATTTTTTTTTATTTATTTATTTATTTATTTTTTTTTTTTCTTCCGACCCAATGATCCTAAATTTGACCCAGTGAACATGCACGAAAAAGTCATTTTATTGGTCCCAGACTTCAAGCTCGGCAAAAATTTATGTATTTGAAGTCAAAAAAAAATAAAAATGACTCAGTGGCGACCCTACAAAATCAAAATACATTGGGCCTATGGAAAGTGAAAGTAACTTTTTCCAACGTAGAAAAATGAAACTTGGTACATCCATAGGACACCTCAGGGCAAACAGAAAAGTCAATGACAGTCACACCCTAAACTCAACAGGAAGTCCGCCATGTGGGGTGAAACGCGCGCCACTAAAATCGCACCTTGCGCAGAAAGATGCAAATCATTGTGTTTTAATCTAAATGGCCCCAAATTTGGTGAGTATCCTAGACACATGTGCCAACCAAAGTTGTGACTTTGTTGTTGATATCTTATCGGGTATGGGTGTGGCAAGCCTGTAACGAGGTGGCCATTTTTGTGAAAATAAAACGTCTCTAACTCTCAAACGGCTTCTCGGATCGAGTTGGACCCAAAAAGGCGTTTGTGCACATTCATGACCTGAACACAAAAATATGTAAATAAAAGGGTTATCTTTAGAAATGGCTCTCCAGTGCCCCTACAAACTTATAATGGGACCCAAGAATTTAGTTTGTCATAGAGACATAAAATTTGGTACACACATCTCTTATGTCATGACGAGCATAAAAGCCAATGACAACCACCCCTATCTATAAATGTGTTGCCATAGCAACGCCCCAAATATTTGGAAAAAGTCAATGGGAAGTGAAAATTTTAGTTTGTCGTAGGCAAATGAAACTTGGTACACACATCCAGCATGGGCTTATGAACAAAAAGCCAATGGGGACCACACCTATCACACACGGGAAGGCGGCCATTTTGAATTGAATATCTGATTTGCCTTAGAATACACCTCTCTTTTAAAAACAGTACTTTGTTTTTTCGCCTTAGCCCAAGCATAATCTATTATTTTCAAAAGTTCAGACAGCTCCCAGGAAAACCAGGGATTGTGAGACCTTTAACTCTGAAGATTCAAGCAGTAGCACAGGCCTGGTTATTTGACATTACTGTGAAGTTTACGCTTTAAAGCACAAAATGCAATCCTCCGAGTACATGTGTCCCGCGGTCTCAAGGAGGCGAGGGTCTTTATCGCCGCTATGCGGCTTTAATTAGGCCCGAGCGGTGATGGCGGGAGGGCCTATTGTTTTGCTCGGATTTTTTTTTTTTTTTTTTTTTTTTTTTTATTTTCTTCCGACCCATGATCCTATTTGACCCAGTGAACATGCACGAAAAGTCATTTTATTGGTCCCAGACTTCAAGCTCGCAAAAATTTATGTATTTGAAGTCACAAAAAAATACGAAAAATGACTCAGTGGCGAATTCTACAAAATCAAAATACATTGGGCCTATGGAAAGTGAAAGTAACTTTTTCCAACGTAGAAAAATGAAACTTGGTATATCCATAGGACACCTCAGGGCAAACAGAAAAGTCAATGACAGCCACACCCTAAACTTAACAGGAAGTCCGCCATGTGGGTGAAACGCGCCACTAAAATCGCACTTGCGCAGAAAGATGCAAATCATTGTGTTTTAATCTAAATGGCCCCAAATTTGGTGAGTATCATCTAGACACATGTGCCAACCAAAGTTGTGACTTTGTTTTTGATATCTTATCGGGTATGGGTGTGGCAAGCCTGTAACGAGGTGGCCATTTTTGTGAAAATAAAACGCCTTTAACTCTCAAACGCCTTCTCGGATCGAGTTGGACCCAAAAAAGGCGTTTGTGCACATTCATGACCTGAACACAAAAATATGTAAATAAAAGGGTTATCTTTAGAAATGGCTCTCCAGCGCCCCTACAAACTTATAATGGACCCAAGAATTTAGTTTGTCATAGAGACATAAAATTTTGTACACACATCTCTTATGTCATGACGAGCATAAAAGCCAATGACAACCACCCCTATCTATAAATGTGTTGCCATAGCAATGTCCCAAAAATGTGAAAAAGTCAATGGGAAGTGAAATTTTTAGTTTGTTGTAGGCAAATGAAACTTGGTACACACATCCACCATGGGCTTATGAACAAAAAGCCAATGGGGACCACACCCTATCACACACAGGAAGGCGGCCATTTTGAATTGAAAATGTGAACCGACTTAAAATACACCTCTTTTTAAAAGTACACAGAAAAAGCTGCTTCATTCCACAGACACCAAACTTGGGCAAAATGAGCTAAACACATGTATGTAAAAGAGACAAGTGTCTTTCTAGACTTTTTGCTCGAGTTATATTTTTTTATTATAATTCGGTATATATTTTTTATTATAATTTTTCTGCAAAATGATCCTCAATTTAACCCAGTAAACGAACAACTAAAAGTCATTTTTATTGGTCCCAGACTTCAAGCCCGGCAAAAATTTATGTATTTGAAGTCCGAAAAAAAAAATGAAAATGACTCAGTGGCGGCCCTAGAAAAGTCAAAATACATTGGGCCTATGGAAAGTGAAAGTAACTTTTTCCAACGTAGAAAAATGAAACTTGGTACATCCATAGGACACCTCAGGGCAAACAGAAAAGTCAATGACAGTCACACCCTAAACTTAACAGGAAGTCCGCCATGTGGGGTGAAAGGCGCGCCACTAAATTTGCACTTTGCGCAGAAAGATGCAAATCATTGTGTTTTAATCTAAATGGCCTCAAATTTGGTGAGTATCATCTAGACACGTGTGCCAACCAAAGTTGTGACTTTGTTGTTGATATCTTATCGGGTATGGGTGTGGCAAGCCTGTAACGAGGTGGCCATTTTTGTGAAAATAAAACGCCTTCTTAACTCTCAAACGGCTTCTCGGATCGAGTTGGACCCAAAAAGGCGTTTGTGCACATTCATGACCTGAACACAAAAATATGTAAATAAAAGGGTTATCTTTAGAAATGGCTCTCCAGCGCCCCTACAAACTTATAATGGGACCCAAGAATTTAGTTTGTTATAGAGACATAAAATTTGGTACACACATCTCTTATGTCATGACGAGCATAAAAGCCAATGACAACCACCCCTATCTATAAATGTGTTGCCATAGCAACGTCCCAAATATTTGGAAAAAGTCAATGGGAAGTGAAAATTTTAGTTTGTCGTAGGCAAATGAAACTTGGTACACACATCCAGCATGGGCTTATGAACAAAAAGCCAATGGGGACCACACCCTATCACACACGGGAAGGCGGCCATTTTGAATTGAAAATGTGAACCGACTTAAAATACACCTCTTTTTAAAAGTACACAGAAAATAGCTGCTTCATTCCACAGACACCAAACTTGGGCAAAATGAGCTAAACACATGTATGTAAAAGAGACAAGCGTTTTTCTAGACTTTTTTGCTCGAGTTATATTTTTTTTTATTATAATTTGGTATATTTTTTTATTATAATTTTTCTGCAAAATGATCCTCAATTTGACCCAGTAAACGCACAACTAAAAGTCATTTTTATTGGTCCCAGACTTCAAGCTCGAAAAATTTATGTATTTGAAGTCAAAAAAATATGAAAAATGACTCAGTGGCGACCCTACAAAAGTCAAAATACATTGGGCCTATGGAAAGTGAAAGTAACTTTTTCCAACGTAGAAAATGAAACTTGGTACATCCATACGACACCTCAGGGCGAACACAAAATGTATTACAGCCATATCGTAAACTCAACAGGAAATCTACTATGTTGGGTGTATGCGTGACCACCTAAATTGCACCCCTTGTGTCTAAAGGCTTTTCATCTAAACGGCTCCAAATTTGGTGAGTATCATCTAGACACGTGTGCAAAAAAAAGTTATCAATTTGTTTTTTGATAGATTTGTGGCTGTGGTCGTAATGAGTCTGTGAAGAGGCAACTATTGGGAAATAAATGCCATTTCCCAATTGCCAGGATCCTTCTCAACAGAAAATGTTGGGTGGAATACATGACCACCTAAATCGTACACTTTGTGCTAAAGGGTTTTCATCTAAACAGCTCCAAATTTGCTTTAAAGCACGACATGCAATCCTCCGAATATATGTGTCCCCGCGGTCTCAAGGGAGGCGAGGGCCTTTATCGCCGCTTGCGGCTTTAATTATTATTAGTATTATTAGCATTATTAGTATTATTAGTATTAGTATTATTATTGTTAATGACACAAAAAACTTTTTTTCACCCATAGTTAGCAGTTGGGTGAAGCCATTAATAGTCAAACATCTGTGTTTACTCTTTTAAAATCATAATTACAACAGAAATTTATCAAAAGTTTTCCCAAGTTGGTTCCCAGTTCTTAATTCCGTGTATTACCACCTTTAACATCAATGACATCTTGAAATCTTTTGTGGTAGTTGTGGATGAGGCTCTTTAATTTAAAGCGGCCCATTCTTCTTGGCACAAAGCCTCCAGTTCGGGTTAATTCTTCGGATGTCTTTCATGAACTGCACGTTTGAGATCTCCCTGAAGTGGCTCAATAAAATTGAGGTCTGGAGACTGAGATGGCCAGTCCAGAACCTTAACTTTATGCTGCTGTAGCCAATAACGGTTGACTTGGATGTTAGATGTGCTTTAGATTGTTGTGATGTTGGAACGACCAAGTACATCCCATGCGCAGCTTGCATTCATCTTGCCATCAATTTTGACGTTTGGAAGTTTCCTGTGCCTTTGTAGCTCATACATTCCCAAAACATTAACAATTCAGCTCCAACTGTTTCACAGTAGGAAGGGTGTACCTTTCATCATAGGCCTTGTTGACTTATCTCGATTTGTAACATTTATGGTTATGCATTATGCAGCCCATTTTTCTTCAAGTCCCTCCTTATTGTGCATTTTGAAACAGCCACACCACTTTTTTTTCAGAGAGTCCTGTATTCGATATCCTTTCATTCGAAGTTATTTGTGGGTTTTTCTTTGCATCCCAAAAAATTTTCCTGGCAGTTGTGGCTGAAATTTTTATTGGTCTACCTGGCCTTTTCATTTTCCACTTCTTAGTTAGCTGCTGATTGGCATTCTCAATTCCTTGGATATCTTTTTACATTGTTTACCTGTTTTATACAGTTCAATTACCTTTCCAGTAGATCCTTTGACAATTATTTTGCTTTTCCTATGACTCAGAATATAGAAACATCAGCACAGTACTGAATAAAAGATGCAAGGGTCTGTCAGAAGCCCAGACACTTACTGACCTTTTATTCACACACACTGATTACAAGCAAACAGATCACAGGTGAGGATGGTTACCTTTCAAGCCATTCAAACCTGTTTGTGTCACGTTGTGTGCATACAACTTGACCCTGGGGATTTTGGTCATCAGGCCAAAATTTCAATTTTTGACCAGGATAATTTGGGTAGTTTCTGTTGTCATTATGATTTAAAAACAGCAAACACAGTTGTTTTTGACAATTAATGGCTTCACTCAACCACTAACTATGAGAAAAAAAAAGATTTGTGTTAACATTCATGTTCTCTAAAAAATGGCCCAAAAATCAAATTCTGCCAGGGTATGTGCACAACTGTATATATGAAACAAATAATGGGCTGAAATAAACAAACTTGAATGAGGAGGTGAAGGGGTACTCAGCTGTGATTTTGTGTGTGCTGTGAGTTTTTCCCCACTTTTTCTATTGTTGACACTGGTGTGTGCTTGTGTTGTTGCAGTAGAAGTGAAGAAGGTAAAGTCTGGTTCTTCATCTTCAGATGACAGTGACTCTGTCAGTGAAGAGTCTGACAAAGGTAAAACCTTGTCTTTAACACTACATTACTAGTCTAATACAATATGAATAATACTGACATTGTGTATGTGTCTAGGGCTGGTTCCCAAACAACACAAGAAGACCTCCACTAATAAAGACCTAAAAAAAGCACATAGCCAGGCCATTGGCAGCGCAGGGGGCCCCGTGCCTCTTCCAGTGGTCCAGTCCAAACTCTTTGCTCCTCCGTCTTTGCTCCTCCCGTCTCTGCCCCCGGCTCAACTCTGGAGCCCTCACAGATGCTGGCCCCTGGATATGACCCTCTGGCTCATTTCATGAACCCACACCTGACCCAGTCCAACCCAGAGCACCATTCGGCTTTCACTAACGCTGGGGCCCCCATCAGCTCTGGACTGATGAATGCAGTGACGGCCAACAGCCAGATGCTCACTGAGACACATTCTTACCTAAACCAACAACCCATCACACCTTCGCCAGGTCTGAGACTACACACTACAAACCAGAGGCTGGATATATAATTAGGATTCCCATGGATTTATTTAGAGCTATGATTAGCTTAACCTGAACCTTTTCCTCTGCTGCTAGATTCCTTCTACAGATAAATATAAAAAAATATTACAAAGATCCTTTAACCTGTTTTGTAGCAGTTCTGAACAGATAGCATCCTGACCAGTCAACAGCAAGAAATGAGACAAAAAGACAGTGGTGAAATGGCAAAGCTATTCATGGCGAAAGTGAAAGTGTAGAATCTCACTGGCAGGTCTTATGTGACAGAATATTACTTTTAATTCGGGTTTTGTAATAATTCTTTTAATGATATATTTATATTGATACGAATAAAACAGTATGCTGTTTGTGCCTATTATCCAGTCTATGGTGAGGTTTATTATTTTGACAATTCTTTCCACATGAGCTGATAAGTGAACATTTTTTGTGTTCTTTTTTTTTTTCTGCAGCAATCCACAATGCTCTTCCACAGCAGCCATCCAGACCCAGTAATCGAGCTGCACCACTTCCTCCAAAACTCCCCCAGCCTCCTCCCTCTCACCTGTCCCCCCTGTTGTCCACATCATCTCAGCTTCCGGCCTCTCTGCCCCTGAGCCTCCCCCAGTCCGTCCCTCGGCCCAGTGCGCCCTCTCCCCCCTCACATGGCATCCTAGGCACGCTTTCAGCCCAGCCCCCCCAGGCTTTGTTGGAGGATGACGAGGAGACCCCCTCTCTCAGCCAAGTGCACACCTTCCTACAGTCACTTCAAGCCCGGTCTGTCACACAGAGACAGCCACAAGGGCCCCCCAATCCTGCTCTGACACAAAGACACGGCTCAGGACATGGCCCAATGCAGCACCATTTACACACACACAGCTCCGCAGCCCCCAACCAGAAGGGACTGGCCCTGCAGCCAAAAGCATCACAAGTACAACATCCTCTGCCATCGCCCAACAGCAAGACCGAGCAGTACTCCACAGGTACACAGACTCAGACCCTCTCCTCCAATGTTTTCACTGTTCAAAAACATATTTCAACAAATCAATGCTCTGCCTTTAAACTGAGAATATGCAATATTTTAATGCATGTAAAATAAAAATCACCTAACAGCATATTGTAATAGGAATCATCAGTGAAAAAACAAGTCCTCAAGACATCATCTAGGCTTTATTATCAAGGATTTTAATCGATGAATGTTCAACACATAACGGTAGCGTTTGCCAATCACATGATGGCACCAAGCTAGTTCAGTGTAATGCATTAGTATTTTGCGGTGGTAACATTAGTTTGGTTTTACTTTATTAATTTAAAATAGCTAGGCTGCTTTTTGGGGTGAGACTGGGAATAAAAATGAAAATTGGGTAGTGCCACTTGTGTCAAATTTTTAAATTTGACTTAATATGTCTTAATAATATAGGTTCTCAGAGTTAATGAATATAAATCGTGCACCAGGCATGTCCAAGGCGCCCGTTGTGGTGAGTGCGTTTATACACATGTGGACAAAATTGTTGGTACCTTTCGGTCAATGAAAGAAAAACTCACAATGGTCACAGAAAAAACTTTATTCTGACAAAAGTAATAATAAATAAAAAAATCTATGAATGTTAACCAATGAAAGTCAGACATTGCTTTTCAACCATGCTTCAAGGAAATTATTTAAAAAAATAAACTCATGGAACAGGCCTAGACAAAATTGTCTGACTTTCATTGGTATGGTATATGGCACACTTTACATGTATTGTTTAATTTAAATTCAAAATGACTTTATTAATCCCTAAGAGGAAATTCAAAGGTTGGGTCTCTTCAAATTAGTTGATTTAGTCAAAAGTCTGAGGACCTGATGGACAAACAAAGACAAGTAGTCTAAAACCTTAGGTGTTTAATTGTTTCGGCTTAAAACTGATGATAATACTACAAAGAAAATTGCATACATTTTTACTAAATCTGAACCCAACAAAGCTACAAGTGCCACAGGACTTTTGGATAGAGCATATATACACTTAAAGATGTATTTTCATCAAAAACACAAAATGTAAATATTTTTTACTGTTTCTGTGGATTTACTGTCTGTGTAATAAAACCCTCTTCTCTCAGCACATGGCAGGTTTCAAAGTCTATGAATACCCCAGATAACGTTTAATCAATTATTAAATTAGTTGACAATTCCGATTAGTCGTTGCAGCCTTAGTTTACATTAAAAGACTATATCTTTCTTAAAAAATATAGCGGGCTTTGGCCTTTCCTTTAAAGTACGTCTGTATTTATTGACCAGTCCAGCTTGTCCAGATGCAATCCCAGGTGTTTATAGGTGGACACAATTTCAGTGTCTCCTGATGGTCACAGTTTCAGTTAGGGGTCAATGACCATCTCTTTAGTTATGGAGGTGTTTACAATAAGACAGTTTTCTAGTTTGCTCCATACAATCAAAATCTGTAATGTATAAGGTGAAGAGGAATGGAGCAAAAACAGTTCCTTGAAGAGCCCCTGTGCTACTAATGACAGTCTCTGAGACACAGTTCCTAAATTACTGGGGTTTACCTGTCAGGTACTTAGTGATCCATGTGATAAAGAATGAGTCCACTCCCAGACACCTAAGCTTTTCACTAATAAAGGACAGTCTGATGGTGTTGAATGCACATACCCACCTTGTTGCAGGTGAGAGTAGACCCTATGGGACGGATATCAACAACAATATGTTTTTTTGTAGGCTAACTGGAGGGGATCTAGAGCATGTTTAACCTGTGATCTTAAGATTCTAATTAGCAACCTTTTAAATGTTTTTATAATGTGAGGGGTGAGAGCTACTGGTCTGTAATGATTTGGTTCAACTGGGTGCCCTACTTTGGGGACTGGTACTATACATGATTTTTTTCCAGACAGTGGGGACCCTGCCTAATTGAAGACTCAGGTTAAAGAGCAACGGCCCATTTGACCAGCACATTCTTTTAGAAGTCATGGACAGATACCATCTGGACTTGCAGTATTTCCGGGAGTAAATTCCTCAGTTCCATCACTATAGCTGGTTCAGTCACTGACAGAGTGGGAGACAAAGGAGGATGTTATGGCCTCAAAGCTCTGTCGAACAGCATTATTATAATTTGGTTACATTGTTTTTAAAAAAATGAAAGAACAAGGCATGTCATGCATGTTGGAATCAGCTTGAAAACGTCTTCATCCGCTTTTCATGCTTCTCTTTTGATGACGTGTAAGTGTACCTCTTTTGTAGGTTGCCTGCGTGAGAGCCCCTCTCTTATGATGATGCACTCTCCTGAGATGCCTCAGTTCAATACAGTTGGACAGCAATCACCTGCACAGACCAAGAGACATGTTAGTCACTTCTGCAGTTTACTTTGAGATGCTTTGATATACAGTGGCATGAAAAAGTTTCTGAAGCCTTTGGAATTTCTCACATTTCTGCAGAAAATCACCATCAAATGTGATCTGAGCTTTGTCAAAATGACACAAATGAAAAAACTGTCTGTTTTAACTAAAATCACCCACACATTTATAGGTTTTCATATTTTTACTGAGGATAACATGCAAACAATGACAGAAGGGGGAGGAATAAGTAACTGAACCTTCTGCCTAAGGAGAGCAATTAATACCATTTTTTACCAAACAATTTAAGTCAGGGGTGTGTCCAATCATTGAGGAGTGGCTTAAAGCTGCCCTGCTCACTATAAAACACACACCTGGTAAGAATTGTGTCTTGATAAGAAGCATTGTCTGATGTGCACCATGGCTCGCTCAAAAGAGCTCTCTGAAGACCTGCGATCAAGAATCTCTAAAAGTCTGAATGTTCATCAAGCCACAGTTTAAGAAATTGTCTAAAAATGAAGAGAGTTTGGCACTGTTGCTTCTCTCCCAAGGATTGGCCGTCCACCAAAAACAACAACAACAAGAGTTTAGCGCAGAATACTCAGAGAGGTAAAAAAGAACCCTGGAGTGTCTGCTAAAGACTTACAGAAATCACTGGCACAGTCCAATATCTCTGTGCAAACATCGACTATATGCAAAACACTGGCCAAGAATGGCCACACAACAACATCATGTATGGAGGAAAATTGGAACAGCTCACTAACATCAACACCTCGTCCCCACCGTGAAGCGGGTGGAGGGAGCGTCATGGTTTGGGGCTGTTTTTCTGCCTCAGGGCCTGGACAAGTTGCAATCATTAATGGAAAAATTAATTCAGAAGTTTATCAGGATGTTTTGCAGGAAAAGCTGAAGCCGTCTGTCAGACAGTTGAAGCTAAAAAGAGGATGAATGCTGCAACAGGACAATGACCCTAAACACAGAAGTAAATCAACTTCAAAAGGGTTACAGAAGAACAAAATACACGTTCTGGAGTGGCCAAGTCAAAGTCCTGACTTAAACCTCAAGACAGCGATTCATGCCAGACATCTCAGGAATCTGACTGAACTGCAGCAGTTTTGTAAAGAGGAATGGTCCAAGATTGATCCTGATCGATGTGCCAGGCTGATCTGCAACTACAGGAAACGTCTGGTTGAAGTTATTGCTGCCAAAGGAGGGGCAACCAGATATTAAATGTGATGGTTCAGTTACTTATTCCTCCACCTTCTGTCATTGTTTGCATGTTATCCTCATTAAAAATATAAAAACCTATAAATGTTTGGGTGGTTTTAGTTAAAACAGACACTGTTTTTTCATTTGTGTCATTTTGACAAAGATCAGATCACGTTTGATGGTGATTTTATGCATAAATGTGAGAAATTCCAAAGGCTTCAGAAACCTTTTCATGCCACTGTACTATGTGAGTAAATATTGTTTGTGTTTGTGTTTTTGAAGGAACTAAGGTCTAACTCGATAAACATCGAAGAAGAGAAACCTCCCCATTCCCCTGTGCTGCCCCCATCCCCCTTCAGCCCTGCTCTTTGTCAGGACTCAAATAAAGCACTTGACAACAGACACAGTAAGACCTCATAATGACAACAGCACATGTAAGACCTGTTTTGCATTATATGAAATTTTCTCATTTATTCATTTCTCAGGAACAGATTTGAAACCACTGGATGGTTCTCAACCTGTTCCCCTGTTCCCTGACTCCCCAGGGCCATCGTTCCCTCAACAAGACAAAATAAAGCAAGAGTCTAAAACTCCCATCGTTCCCAAGAAGACACCAGTGAGTACTAAATGTAAATGGCATGTGTAAAGAACGGCTGTTGCATTCATTGTGTATAATAATAAAAAAAAAGAGATCACAAAATTCTACTCTACTAAAAAATAAGTATCTTAGGCATTATCTTTCAAAAAACAAATCTCATCGAAGCAAACATTTAGTATCAACACTTACCGTATTTTTCGCACCATAAGACGCACCCGACCATAAGACGCACCTGGTTTTTAGAGGAGAAAAATAGGAAAAAAAATATTCTGAACCAAATAGTGTATTAAAATATTTAATAAAGTATAACAGAATAATATTTGAATTATATGATTGGAGTGAAGGGCATGCGCACTGCTGTGTACTGTAACACTGCCTACTACATGCTATCCTCCAATAGCATACGGCGGTGACACAGTACAGCAGCATTGCGCCTTCCTGCACACATCGGCTTCCGTAAGGAAGGTGAGGGAGGACCTGCTGCCGCGCTGCCACTACGGTAAGGCAAGGCGACACGGGGGGGGGGTAGTATCTCAGTAGTCCACTGAAGTATCTCAGTGGACTACTGAGAAGCCTGGACACAGGGCGGGGGAGGGATGATGCAGTTTCCAGGGACACGGAAGGTCCCGGGGGACTCGCTGCCGCTCTGCAACTCGGACCATGAGTGGTGTTTCAGACCGGCAGCGGGTGAGGGAAAAAGATATGGTCCGAATACCGTAATATATGGTATTCTGACCATAAGACGCAGGCACTTTTCCTCCCACTATTTGGTGAAGAAAAAGTGCGTCTTATGGTGCGAAAAATACGGTATGTTGGAGTCTTGCAGCTCTCTGCTACTACTTTATTTCAGTGTATATTGTCTCTTCTCCCATCTCTGCACTAAGTTTAACAAGATCAGAGGTTGCTATTCAAAACCTGCCATAGTTGGAAAAGTTTCTGTTTGTTTCTTTATTTTTGTATCATGCTTCTGCCATTTTCTGTGAGACAATACTACTGGGAGTCTTTTAATGCACATGGCTAATCGTCTGTTCTTCTCTCATTTCTTCTGATTCCTTCTTCCAGGACGTAAAGTTAAAAAACATGGGCTCCTGGGCGAGCTTGGCACAGAAGTCCCAGTCCATGCCAGCGTCCTCGTTGCGCTCCTCCAGTGACAGCTTTGAACAGTTCAGACGAGCCGCTAGAGAGAAGGAGGAAAGGGAGAAGCAGCTTAAAGCACAGGCGGTGCAAGCCAAACGGGATCAGGAGAAGCAACGGTGCTTTTTCTTTCATTTTTTTCATAAATTCAAATCAATATTCATTTGGATTAGGATAAGCCTAATATATACAGTTGAGCTCACAAGTTTACATACCCTGGCAGAAATTGTGAATTAATTTTTTGGCCATTTTTCAGAGAATATGAATGATAACACAAAAACCTTTTTCACTCATAGTTAGTGGTTGGGTGCAGTCATTTATTGTCAGACAATTCTGTTTACTCTTTTTAAATCATAATGACAACAGAAACTACCCAAATGACCCTGATCAAAAGTTTACATACCCCAGTTCTTAATACCGTTTATTGCCACCTTTAACATCAATGATAGCGTGAAGTATTTTGTGGTAGTTGTGGATGAGGCTCTTTATTTTCTCAGTAAAGCTACCCATTCTTCTTGCCAAAAAGCTTCCAGTTTCTGTAAATGTTTGGGCTGTTTTGGATGAACTGCATGTTTGAGATCTCCCCAGAGTGGCTCAATGAAATTGAGGTTCAGGGTCTGGGTTTTCCTTTGCATCCCGAACGAACAAGAAGTAAAGCACATCTGCAGACTTTTAGCTTTAATTTGAGGGTATTTACATCTAGATCAGGTGAACGGTGTAGGAATTACAACAGTTCGTACATGTGCCTCACACTTTTTAAAGGGACCAAAAGTAATGGGACAATTGGCTGCTCAGCTATTCTATGGCCAGGTGTGTGTTATTCCCTCATTATCCCATTTACAAGGAGCAGATAAAAGGTTCAGAGTTCATTTCAAGTGTGCTATTTGCATTTGGAAACTGTTGCTGTCAACTCTCAATATGAGATAAGAGCTGTCACTATCAGTGAAGCAAGCCATCATTAGCTGAAAAAACAAAACAAACCCATCAGAGAGATAGCAAAAAGTTTAGGTGTGGCCAAATCAACTGTTTGGAACATCCTTAAAAAGAAAGAACGCACCGGTGAGCTCAGCAACACCAAAAGACCCGGATGACCACGGAAAACAACTGTGATGGATGACCGAAGAATTCTTTCCCTGGTGAAGAAAACACCCTTCACAACAGTTGGTCAGATCAAGAACACTCTCCAGGAGGTAAGTGTATGTGTGTCAAAGTCAACAATCAAGAGAAGACTTGAATACAGAGGGTTCACCACAAGATGTAAACCATTGGTGAGCTTTAAAAACAGGAAGGCCAGATTAGAGTTTTTCAAACAACATCTAAAAAAGCCTTCACAGTTCTGGAACAGCATCCTATGGACCGATGAGACCAAGATCAACTTGTACCAGAGTGATGGGAAGAGAAGAGTCTGGAGAAGGAAAGGAACTGCTCATGATCCAAAGCATACCACCTCATCAGTGAAACATGTGGTGGTAGTGTCATGGCGTGGGCATGTATGGCTGCCAATGGAACTGGTTCTCTTGTATTTATTGATGATGTGACTGCTGACAAAAGCAGCAGGATAAATTCTGAAGTGTTTCGGGCAATATTATCTGCTCATATTCAGCCAAATTCTTTAGAACTCATTGGACGGCGCAGATTCACAGTGCAGATGGACAATGACCCGAAGCATACTGCGAAAGCAACCAAAGAGTTTTTTAAGGGAAAAAAGTGGAATGTTTTGCAATGGCCAAGTCAATCGCCTGATCTGAATCCGATTGAGCATGTATTTCACTTGCTGAAGACAAGACTGAAGGGAAAATGTCCCAACAACAAGCAGGAACTGAAGACAGTTGCAGTAGAGGCCTGAGGTGTTCCAGACTTCAGTCTGTAATTGACTGCAAAGGATTTGCAACCAAGTATTAAAAAGTGATTTCTTAATGTTAATCTGTCCCATTACTTTTGGTCCCTTTTAAAAAAAAAACCTTTAAAGTCTACAGTTAAAGCGCATCTTGTGTCGTTTCATTTTAAATCCCTTGTGGTGGTGTATAGAGCCAAAAGGATTAGAATTGTGTTGATGTTCCAATATTTATGGACCTGACTGTATTTGTATATCCCTTTCCTGTTTTATACAGTTCCATTTTCTTTTTTCACAGATCCTTTGACAATTCTTTTGCTTTTCCCATGACATGCCATTCAAACCCGTTTGTATCAACTTGTGTGCATGTTATCAGTCCAAAATCACCAGGTTATGTAAACTTTTGATCAGGGTCATTTGTGTAGTTTCTTTTGTCATTATGATTTAAAATGAGAAAACACAATTGTTTTAACAATAAATAGCTTCACCCAATAATAGAATAATAACAATAATAATAATAATTAAAGCATAGCGGCGATAAAGGCCTCGCCTCCCTTGAGACGCGAAGGACACATATATTCGGAGGATTGCATGTCGTGCTTTAAAGCAAATTTGGAGCTGTTTAGATGAAAACCCTTTAGCACAAAGTGTACGATTTAGGTGGTCATGTATTCCACCCAACATTTTCTGTTGAGAAGGATCCTGGCAATTGGGAAATGGCATTTATTTCCCAATAGTTGCCTCTTCACAGACTCATTACGACCACAGCCACAAATCTATCAAAAAACAAATTGATAACTTTTTTTGCACACGTGTCTAGATGATACTCACCAAATTTGGAGCTGTTTAGATGAAAAGCCTTTAGACACAAGGGGTGCAATTTAGGTGGTCATACACCCAACATAGTAGATTTCCTGTTGAGTTTACGATATGGCTGTAATACATTTTCTGTTAGCCCTGAGGTGTCCTATGGATGTACCAAGTTTCATTTTTCTACGTTGGAAAAAGTTACTTTCACTTTCCATAGGCCCAATGTATTTGACTTTTGTAGAATCGCCACTGAGTCATTTTTCATATTTTTTTAGGACTTCAAATACATAAATTTTTGCCGAGCTTGAAGTCTGGGACCAATAAATGACTTTTAGTTGCACGTTTACTGGGTCAAATTGAGGATCATTTTGCAGAAAAATTATAATAAAAAATATATACCGAATTATAATAAAAAATATAACTCGAGCAAAAAAGTCTAGAAAAACACTTGTCTCTTTTACATACATGTGTTTAGCTCATTTTGCCCAAGTTTGGTGTCTGTGGAATGAAGCAGCTATTTTTCTGTGTACTTTTAAAAGAGGTGTATTTTAAGTCGGTTCACATTTTCAATTCAAAATGGCCGCCTTCCTGTGTGTGATAGGGTGTGGTCCCCATTGGCTTTTTTGTTCATAAGCCCATGGTGGATGTGTGTACCAAGTTTTATTTGCCTACAACAAACTAAAAATTTCACTTCCCATTGACTTTTTCACATTTTTGGGACGTTGCTATGGCAACACATTTATAGATAGGGGGTGGTTGTCATTGGCTTTTATGCTCGTCATGGCATAAGAGATGTGTGTACCAAATTTTATGTCTCTATGACAAACTAAATTCTTGGGTCCATTATAAGTTTGTAGGGGCGCTGGAGAGCCATTTCTAAAGATAACCCTTTTATTTACATATTTTTTTGTTCAGGTCATGAATGTGCACAAACGCCTTTTTGGGTCCAACTCGATCCGAGAAGGCGTTTGAGAGTTAAGAGACGTTTTATTTTTACAAAAATGGCCACCTCGTTACAGGCTTGCCACACCCATACCCGATAAGATATCAAAAACAAAGTCACAACTTTGGTTGGCACACGTGTCTAGATGATACTCACCAAATTTGGGGCCATTTAGATTAAAACACAATGATTTGCATCTTTCTGCGCAAGAGTGCGATTTTAGTGGCAGCGTTTCACCCCACATGGCGGACTTCCTGTTAAGTTTAGGGTGTGACTGTCATTGACTTTTCTGTTTGCCCTGAGGTGTCCTATGGATATACCAAGTTTCATTTTTCTACGTTGGAAAAAAGTTACTTTCACTTTCCATAGGCCCAATGTATTTTGATTTTGTAGGGTCGCCACTGAGTCATTTTTCGTATTTTTTTAGTCTTCAAATACATACCATTTTTGCCGAGCTTGAAGTCTGGGACCAATATAATGACTTTTTGTGCATGTTCACTGGGTCAAATTTAGGATCATTTGGTCACAATAAAGATAAAAAAAAAATAAATAAATAAATAAAAAAATCCGAGCAAAAACAATAGGCCCTCCCGGCCATCACCGGCTCGGGCCTAATTAAAGCCGCAAGCGGCGATAAAGGCCCTTGAGACCGCAGGGACACATGTACTCAGAAGATTGCATTTCGTGCTTTAAATTGTAAACTTCACGGTAATGTCATATAAAAACTGGGCCTGTGCTACTGCTGGGGCCTGCTACACCACCTTGTAATTTAGAGTTAAAGGTCTCCACAATCCTTGGTTTTCCTGGGAGCTGTCTGAACCTTTGAAAATAATAGATAATGCTTGGGCTAAGGCGAGAAAAACAAAGTACTGGCTGAAGATTTGAGATGACTCAGAAATCGCTGCACCCCCCTGTTTAAAAAGGCAAAATGTAAATATAACTTGTCTAAAAGTACAAGGTTACAAGTTCCAAAGGATTCTGAGGAGTTTTCTAAGACTCTAGTCTTGGCTCTGGAGGGGCCTCCTTTAAAGGAAGGATCCTGGCAATTGGGAAATGGCATTTATTTCCCAAAGAAATGGCTGCCTCTTTACAGACTTAATACAACCAAAGCCACAATTGTATCAAAAAACAAATTGATAACTTTTTTGGCACACGTGTCTAGATGATACTCACCAAATTTGGAGCTGTTTAGATGAAAAGCCTTTAGCACAAGGGGTGCGATTTAGGTGGTGACGCATTCCACCCAACATAGTAGATTTCCTGTTGAGTTTACGGTATGGCTGTAATAAACTTTTCTGTTTGCCCTGAGGTGTCCTATGGATGTACCAAGTTCTGTATTTCTACATTGGAAAAAAATTTACTTTCACTTTCCATAGGCAGAATGTATTTTCATTTTCAAGGGGTCGCCACTGAGTCATTTTTCATTTTTTTCCTCAGGGACTTCAAATACTTACATTTTTTGCCGGGCTTGAATTTTGTGGCCAATAAATTTGACTTTTAGTTGCACGTTTACTGGGTCAAATTGAGGATCATTTTACAGAAAAATTATAATTAAAAAAATATAACTCAAACAAAAACGTCAAGAAAAACACCTGTCTATTGAACACGTGTTTAGGTCATTTTGCCTAAGTTTGGTGTCTGTGGAATGAAGCAGCTATTTTTTGTTGTTTTTTAAAAGAGGTGTATTTTAAGTCGGTTCACATCTTCAATTCTAAATGGCCGCCTTCCTGTGTGTGATAGGGTGTGGTCCCCATTGGCTTTTTTGTTCATAAGCCCATACTGGGTGTGTGTACCAAGTTTCATTTGCCTACGACAAACAAAAATTTTGCAGAAAAATTTTTAAAAATAATATTCCCAGCAGAAACAATAGGCCCTCGCGGTCATCATCGACTCGGGCCTAATAAAAAATCCGAGCAAAAACAATAGGCCCTCCCGGTCATCACCAGCTAAGGGCCTAATTATTTTATTGATATTACATATATATCACTTTTCAAGATACCCAAAGACACTTTAAATTTCTCCATGGGGAGAATAAAAAAAAACAACAGCTGTTTTAATCTTTGAACGTTATTATTTTTCATTTTGTGGGGATTTCCTTATCATATTTAAAGGTGCATTACGGAAGATCCAGTGTTTTTGTACTAGTGTGCCACCTCTGGCGTTAGCGGTACTGCTTCCAGTGTTGTGCATTTTGACTGTGCGCACGCTTGTACAAGCACAAACAAACAACAACCGAAGAAGAATCTGCCGCAAGTCATTGATGTTTACAGGCATGATGTTTACAGAGGAGCCTGGAGGTAAGAAATGTTACACTTCTGCAAGTTTATTGTTTGGCAAACTTTACCGAGAGTAAACTATATTTGACTCTTGAGTGCTGACACAGCAGTAAATAGAACTCTTGAGACATGGGAGATAAGTAATAACTAATGTTTGACAATGGCATGTTTTTTATAAATATTTGTTCAACATAATACAGCAGTTTCAGCTAACATTCTTTGAAATATTATCAACGTTTGTCTAAAATAGCTAACTTTAGCTGAGCAGCTACATCAAAAAGTCATGTAACATAGCTTTCACCAAGGCCCGCAGTCTCAGCAGGATAACAGCTAAAGTTAGTGAACCTATATCAGACATGGATACTGTACGCGTTACTATTTCTGTTATTTTGTCGAGTCTATGCACAAATGTCGGAGCACTTAATTTTAAATGGTCAACTAATGTCTAACCAGCTGCACTATTCCTAACACTGTTCCTAAACCACCTTGTGTAACACATCAATGACAAGCTCCACAGTAAAACACACTCACTGACCTCTAATTAATTATAGAGAAAAGAATGACTAGTGAAAGAGTTTGTCTTGTTTCTATGAACCATAACTGTACTAAATTAGTTTTGCAGGTTGAGGTTGAGACAACATAAATGTAACCTCACTGTATCATTTCAGCTTATCATTGTTTATTTCAGTTAGTGTCATTCAGAATACGTCCAACATGAAGTTTAGCACATAGCAATGATGTATGTCATTTTTATTCTTAGGACTTTTATTCTTAGGACTCTAGCTCAGGAGAGTTTCAAGCTCCTGTGGAGGAGAGCTCTGACAGTGACTGAAGAAGGAGGAGAGCAGGAGCTGGAGCTGTCAGTGAGGAGGACAGACTGAGGGGGGCTCAGCTGCTGCAGGACAACAAAGGCAGGTAGGTCGTATATCTCCAGAAATGATCACACACCCAAATAAACCTCTGTAATCTAAACAATGCTTGTTGTTCCATTTTCAGGCGAAGTTCCAATGCTGTCCCAGGAGGAGAAAAATGAAGTTCTCCAGATGGTTGTAACTTTCTGGATGCGATGGAGAACAGACGGAGCCACACCAGGACCAGCCGAACCAAACAGGGCTTGTGTTGCACCTGCCTGAATTGCAGTCATGCAAACAGGTCTAGAAAACAAATGCTGCCAAAGGATCCAACAGGGTGTCTAAGCCTACCACATGTTTTTCTTTTTTTTTTAATTGCATGTTTTTACAGTGTTTATGTACAGACAGACTTTCTTTCCTGCACATATTTATAAAAAAGAAATGTTGCATTGGACCACAGTCTCTTTTTGTTGCTGCTTTGGTTTATGTGGCTGAGTCATTCATTTACTTTACTATGGCATATATTACACAGACATACAGATAGTGTGTGAAAGGTAACACAAATCTCTACAGCATTGTAGATAAGAGCCAAAAGGCAATGTGTCCTCTTGGGAGTCTTTAGAAGATTTCCCCAAATTGTGCTATGCAGCTGAGGGATGTAGCTGTAGTCTGTGGACATGTTAGAGCTTTGACTTCTTTGACCCTTCTTTGTCTGCAGAACAATAAATTTAACATTAGTTGAATCATCAACAACAAGAATCGTCAACAACAAGAGCATAATTGTTCAGGCTATTAAAATTTGAAATACAAAAGAGAATGACTTACAAAACTTGGTATTTATTTATTTGGCTGACATGCAGTGGCTGGTGGTTATGATGAGTATAGTCCAGTGCAGCCAGAAGGGTCCAAGCTTTATAAACTGGAGGTAAAAGGAAAAATGCACATTTGAGTCCATAGGACTGAAAGGATTTGAGATCAGAAGTTGACCTACAGAGTGAAAACATTTGATACAGAGTAAACATTAGATGATTGTTTTTGAATTAAAAAAACAATCATCTAATGTCAGAACATTTGAACTCAGTTTTTAAGGTAAAGTTTTGTCTTAATCTTTATCTTACAAGAGACTTTATCAATTATGATAAATTGTCAATTGGTTAAAGAGCTGAGCTTATATCTCTAGAGGGAGGGGTTTGACCTAAAACTGAACCTGATGATCTCAGAATTGATAAAGTCTCTTGGAATGAGAAACAAAACGTCTTCACCTTGATAACTGAGTCCGGATTCTTTTACTTTAACTTTTTCTTCAAGATGACCTTCAGAAAACCTTCACAGACAGTCTGTCTGGAAGAAAAGAGTCCTTGACAAAGTCTAACTCCAAAATATTGCTTTGTAAAAATATTTTAAAAATAAATTTGAAAGGCCAAAACAGTCAGGCTCATAAAACACTTGTGGTATGGATAGCGTCCCCGTTTTACAAGCATGCTAACGTTATTTAGCTTTAGAAAACTGAAAATAAAACACAATATATTCTACATGGAGTGTAATCATTTCTTACCTTTTCAATGAAAGGAAAGCAAGAGTCAGTCTGTTTTTATCCCCAAAGCCGATCTCGGCTTTTTGATTTGACTCTTGTCTTAGTCCGAAGACCGGTCGGACTCCAATTTAGCCTTTTTGGTTGTGAAATGTTTTATGATTATGATTTATGATAATTATATTATGATTATGATTTTTCCCCACAAATTATTTTTCTTCACAAATTTAAATGTCTTTAAATACACATTAACATGAATCCATCATATTGTTGCAAAAGGATGCAGAAGATATCTTATCTTTCAGTCAAAAATCAACACAGGCGCGCTTCCTCTCTCAACCACTGGTCTCTGTGAGCACTCCTACTGGAGACGGCAGCAGGGAATGTTCTCACTCACAGACACAAAGCTGTAAGCTCACGTGAGCAGAGTCAGTATTTTTTCAATTTCATGATTCCTTCTGTTAAAAGGTGTTTAGACTAGGAATATGCATTATAGCTAACATATAATGCTTTTCCCATGAATACCAAAAGAATCTCTGGTTTTAGGTGTGGTGAACTTGCCTAATCCACCAGGGACAGCAGAGCTTTATTACATAAGGTTTCAATGGAGGCCTGTTTCTCTTATCCTTGCAATATGCATAAAAATAAAAAAAAAGTTAAACACCATAAAAATGGTCTTAGTGTTTTGAGATTGATCTAAAAGAGTGGTGTGAATGTGGTTGAAAAAATACTTTGTCCATGTGTGAGTATGCAGGTGTAGCCAAACACGCACTGAAATCTGTTCTGAAATAAATGGTAAACAAATGTATTGAAGAAAACCAAGAAAAATTGCATTTTTGTATCTCATAGCTAAGGTATAAAAAAACATGGAGTTCTTGATGTTGGGAAAGCATTCTAGATTATGCCTTCAAATTTGTAATTTTTAGTGTTTTTCCATCAGATTCACGCATTTCATATATAATTGATCTGCTTAATTAATTAATAATAAATGGTATTTCCAATAGGCTACATAATAAGGCACAAAATGCTATTTTCAGGTTTTTTTTTTTTTAGGTTTCCCGGCAAGTTTACTCATTTGAAAATGGTGTCTTTGGATTCCTGTGTATGTGTAAGGATGGTGTGTGTGTGGTGGTGGGTTGTTTAAATTTCTGCTTAGGTCATTGCTGTTCACTAGTTGTCCCTCGATTCTGTTATCCCTCTGTCTACTGTTGCAGATGTCCAGCCTACTGTTAGATGTCCCAGTGATGATAGGACCTTAGCTGTGCCCCATTGGTGCTCCTGTGATGAGGACAAAATGGCATAAAAACTTGAAAAATTAGAGAGTTTGAAAACTCCCAAATCTCGTGAGAATCCAGCTCCAGAGCAAGGTTAGGTCCCTGCTCCATCTATCTTGTCAATAAATCTGTCTTAAATTATATAAAATTTTAGTCTGAAAAATAAAACTTGTACCACTCAGTAAGATAAGGTACCACCAGTTTATTTCAGTCAGAAATATTTATCCTTATCTTACTTACTTGAGAGCCGTTAAAATTGCCTCAAGCCAAAACGTGTAAGTTATAACTAAAAAAAAGCTTATTACTAGCACAAACATCAAACTGTATAAGAGCATTATACCTTTATCAACACAACTCAAGGTTAGATATGATTGTATCTTAAGCATGGTTCTTTTAGTGCAGTTGGACTATGAAAAAGTGATTTAAACTAGCTGAATTAAACTAAACACAACTAGCTTTTAGCTAAAAGCAAACCTCCATTCACGCAAAATGACTAAACACTAGATGACTAAATGCAAAAGCATCTGGACTAAGTTTTCAAGGTGAAGATGTTTTGTCTTTAGTTCCAAGACACTTTATCATTTCTGAGATCAACTGGTAAGATAGCTGAGCTTATGTCTTTTGCCTTAACCTTTTCTTCAAAATGTCCTAGATGACTGAGAACCTTCACAATCTCCTTTCACAAATTCCAGCAACTAACATAGTAATTAACAAAAAACTAATACATATTTGCTAAAAAACCATCAAACCTGTCAACCACTCCCCTGCGAGCCGACATAGTCGAATGGAGGCAGCTGATTGGTCAATTATTAATCTTAATATCTTGAGTTATGTTGCAGATGTCATAACAATTACGGGAATAATAAGAATGTGTTAAAACAACGACAGCAGCGTTAGAATGATGACTATGACAAAAATAGTCACTTTGTAATTGTCGCAGATTTTTTAATGGAAGTCAATGGGAGCCAGGCTTGATGGAGCCTACACCTACTTCCATATAAGCTTTAAACCCTAGAAGCAGGCTTGCTATGTCCACCCCTTATACCGTCTATGAAGGAGATGGCACTTGAACTATTGGCTTTAGCAATTATTGTTGCATCCCTAATGACTACACCAGGTTTTACACACACAGCTTTAATTTGAATAATTTTAAAAGCCTCAGTTTGACTCTGTTTGTCCCCCTGTGTTGCCGTAGCCGAGATGACGAGGACTCAGTGGATCATGCTCGCAGGTTACATGATGAGGTCCGCCGTCGCCAGGAGCAACAGTCACCTCATGTTCCCACCCCTCCCGAGTCAATCCCCCCAATCCTCTCCACAGGCTCCTTCCACACAGCCTCAAGCCCCACCCTCCTTGGCTGCACAAAATGCTTTGGACCAGCAGAGGGAGCTAGCACGGCGCCGCGAGCAGGAGAGGCGTCGCAGGGAGGCTGTACGTACTCAGCCTTGCAGATAAAAGTCTGGTTTATGTTTTTCTGATCAGCCTGAAAAAGTTCTTTCTGGACTGTGTGTAGTGCTCACCACCAGAATTATATGGGTGTCATGCTAAGGTTACCGAGGGATGTGTTCTTCTAGGAAGGCCATGCATTTGTGACATAACCCTTATAATTTAAAATTAAACCATAAACCATGTACTACATGATTTTATTTATTAACTTAATAACAAAATCAAAAGTCTCTATGGCCCATATTTGTCAGTTGGCACAACTTAAATATGTAAATGATACCCCAAGTATTCGTACAGTTAAAATTACAAATTTCTGCTAAAAGTATGTATTTTACAAATTTTTTCTGATCTTTAGATTGCCATTATTGATCTAGTCCAACCATAGCTCAACTTTTAAAAGGAATTAGGCATTTGATTTGGTCTTCAGTTCATATTTGACCTATAATAGTTGAACTAGAGCTGGACAAAGCAGTCCATATATACTTCATTACTCAGAAGTCAACAGAAAAAAAAAAATAAACAGGTAGAGAATATTTCTCTTAAGCACTCACTCTGCTTTACATGTGTTTCCAGATGGCAGACACTATTGATATCAACTTTCAGAGTGATCTCATGGCCATCTTTGAAGAGAACCTGTTCTGAGAGAAAAGTGTGGATATAGACATGGACATCTTGAACTGCATAGAACCATCACCCTGGGGCACAGTGCACTCTGACCTTTACCGTTCCCACCGCTGTATCTCCTGCTCCAGTTGAAACTGGAAGAGAGGCCAATGGAACAACAGAACATACCTTCAGATATGTTCTGTTGTTTGCTGTGGGGTTTGTGTCTGACAACAGCAAGGACAAAAAGCTGTTCTTCGTTTGGAATAAATAACAAATAAACAAGACTCACTGATTAAAAGCAAAGAACAATTAAGGACTAAAGCTTAAAAAATCCTCTTATACAAAAAGGCGGCTTCAGAAAAAAACAAATAGATCACTTTGCTTTTGTTATTTGTATCTGCTATTTGTGTCTTTATCACAAGTCCATTTTTATAGTTACTGTTAGTTTGGAGTCGGTCTGGTTGTTGTAGTTGCAAATAATCTGTTGTAGATGTTAAACTGTAAAAACAGGGAGCTCTAGCAGCAAGTGGAAGACAGTGAACTGCAGTCCAGGAAGGATTATTCAAATAATTCCCTGAGTAATAGAAAATCAGTTCAGAAGTAGGGCTGTACAATATGGACAAAATAATCATATTGCAATTTTCTCTATTAATGACTGTTGTAAAAGTAATTTTATTAGAAATTTGGGCAATTGTTTTTTTCTATTTCAAACATGCTACATTCTAAATGTGTTCAGTGCACAGTTGCATGGTGAGCTGTTATTTTACTGGCTAATTACAAATTAAACTGGCCAAAGCCGTCTTACGTCGGCTAACCGAAATTCTGATTCTGAATTAAAATATTAAATGAATTAAAAAATAAATTTGTAGCCATTTGCAATTTAGAAATTGCATGTGCTCAAATTGCAATTGCGATTAATTGGGCAGCCTTATTCAGAAGTGCACTACAAAAGTTCTGAAATTACCATCTGTCACACAGTGTAGCAAACCCCAGACCACCAGACAAGACATTAAAAATACTCTTTTCCTGACAGACACTAAGTCGGTCAGTTCACTGTCTCAGATCCTGCTCGAGCTTGATACAGATGCTGCATTGACACAGATAAAACAATTCCATGTTTACATGGACAACATCCAGGCCTACTTCAGAAATCCACAGCTTAAACTTGGTGGGTAGGGATTGTTGGAGTCAGTGGGTTTTTGGACACAATCATACTTGAACCATGCTCATTGTGAGGATTCTGGGCTGTAACTAAACTTCACACCCTGCAAATTATACATATTATATATAAATAGATACATGAATATATATTCTATATGACAGAGTGAAAAAGAGGAGTTTGGATGTGGGGAGCAAAGCTCGACGTGTTCATCTCTGATTTTGATTTTGTAGAATTTACTGTAAAGCTCTTTTTTAAGACTTTGAGAGGATTGTCTCTTCTTGACTTTCTTATACCTTTTTCTCAACTCTATGCCAAATCCAATATTTTATTGAGTGCTGAAGGTTTTGCGTTTTTAAAATGCATTTTCTTTTCACTTTATATTAAAGGCTGTTTTTATTGCTATTTAATCTTCCCTTATCCTTTTTAATTTCCAAGTGGTGTTCCATTTTGCTCTGTCCATTCTTTTGAAGCAGTTTTCGTTGAATTAGTGTCATGCTTGTCTCTGCAGTTTTCTCCCTTGTCCTGTCCATGTGCTTTCAGTTTGTCAGTAGTTTGTCTTCATTCTCTGACTGTCTTTTCCGTGTATTTAAATCTAGTAGGATGTGTGCCATGTGTTTTGCAAGATGTTTCTCATTTTCTTTAAGATAAGCATTTTAACATCACTTATGTTTTTGATGCTTGCTTATTTCTTTTCTTTAAATGTAACTATTTGGCTTTGCATTTTTCTCTGATTTGGCGTTTTTCTGAAAAGCCTGTTGGTATGTTGATGAGTGAGGCATTGAGGTCAATGGATTCAACTTGTTCAGATCATAGAGTACCTGTAAAAAATAAAATAAATAAAAAGTCTTAAAACATGTTTAGCGTGTATGTCTGAGGCGAGGCTGAGAAGAAGCTGGTGTTTGTACTCTTCTCCGAAAACCAAGAGGATTTGGATCAGTTTTTCAGTCAATATAAAATAAGCATCTCATTAATGTCATTCAACATATAAAATATGGATAAACAAAATGTGTTCCTTTGGGTAAGGTGAGGTGTGTATACAGTTCATATGTAGTCTTCTGTCTGAGGGAGGGGCGTGAACAGTTTATGTTGTAGCCTTCTGTCTGAGGGAGGAGCGTGAACAGTTCACATGTAGCCTTCTGTCTGGGGGGGCGTGAACAGTTCACATGTAGCCTTCTGTCTGAGGGAGGAGCGTGAACAGTTTATGTTGTATCCTTCTGTCTGAGGGAGGAGCGTGAACAGTTTATGTTGTATCCTTCTGTCTGAGGGAGGAGCGTGAACAGTTTATGTTGTAGCCTTCTGTCTGAGGAAGGGGTGTGGACCGTTAATGTGTAGCCTTCTGTCTGAGGGAGGAGCGTGAACAGTTCACATGTAGCCTTCTGTCTGAGGGAGGAGTGTGAACAGTTCACATGTAGCCTTCTGTCTGAGGGGGGAGCGTGAACAGTTCATGTGTAGTCTTCTGTCTGAGGGAGGAGCGTAAACAGTTCACATGTAGCCTTCTGTCTGAGGGATGAGCGTGAACAGTTCACATGTAGCCTTCTGTCTGAGGGTGGAGCGTGAACAGTTCATGTTGTAGCCTTCTGTCTGAGGAAGGGGTGTGAACAGTTAATTTTGTAGCCTTCTGTCTGAGGAAGGGGTGTGAACCGTTACTGTGTAGCCTTCTGTCTGAGGGAGGAGCGTGAACAGTTCACATGTAGCCTTCTGTCTGAGGGAGGAGCGTGAACAGTTCATGTTGTAGCCTTCTGTCTGAGGGAGGAGAGTGAACAGTTCATGTTGTAGCCTTCTGTCTGAGGAAGGGGTGTGAACCGTTAATGTATAGCCTTCTGTCTGAGGGAGGGGAGTGAACAGTTCATGTGTAGTCTTCTGTCTGAGGGAGGAGCGTGAACAGTTCACATGTAGCCTTCTGTCTGAGGGAGGAGCGTGAACAGTTCATGTTGTAGCCTTCTGTCTGAGGGATATATATATATATATATATATATATATATATATAGATATATATATATATATATATATATATATATATATATATAATAGATATAAACTTAAATGCCCTTTACAATTTGTCATAATATGAATCAATTTCAGTAAATATACATTTACATTTAAATTTAGTCATTTAGCAGACGCTTTTATCCAAAGCGACTTACAAGTGAGGATAACAATGGAAGCAATTTTAACAACACAAGGTAGCAAAATCACCACAATCTAGTCAGTTTAAACCCAGCACAGTATACAAAGCTAAGGATAAGAAAAAAAATTATTTTTTTATTTATTTTTTTTAGAGAAAAGGAAGAAAAGGAATCAATAGAAAGGAAGTAGAACTCGGTGTTTGTCAGTCAGGTGTTGATGAAAGAGATGTGTTTTCAGGCGTTTTTTAAAGATGGCTACAGAATCTGCTGATCTTGTAGCAGCAGTAGATCATTCCACCAAAGTGGAACAGATCCAGAGAAGGAACGTGAGAGTGATTTTTTTCCTTTTTGGGACGGTACCACCAGACGTTGTTCATTTGCAGAGCACAGGGATCTGGTAGGAACGTAGGTCTGTATTAGTGAGTTAAGATATGAGGGTGCAGAACCAGTGGTGGTCTTGTAGGCCAAGAGCATAGCTTTGAACTAATGAAGAGAGGAGTTACATGTGCTCTCTTCGTTTCATTAAAGACTCTTGCTGCTGCATTCTGGATCAGCTGCAGAGGTTTGGTTGTGCAGGCAGGGAGTTCAGCCAGTAGACAAGACCCTGGACTAGGATTTATGTAGAGTCTAACTTTCCTAATGTTGTAGAGGATGAATCTACAGGACCGGGTGGTGCTGGCGACATGACTTGTGAAGTTTAGTTAATCATCAATTACCACTCCCAGATTTCTGGCAGTGCTGGACGGTGTAATGGTTGATGGGCCTAGTTGAATGGAGAGGTTATGACAGGTTAAAACATAAATTTAAACAAGTAACTCAAAATGTCCTCTACAATCTTGTTAACATGCAAGTAACAGTCACACGAAAGGGCACACAAACCAGAGATGTATTTGTGCACTCGCTGCAGTCTTCCTGTTGAAAAATGTCAACGCTGCTTTTTTTTCATACAAGTCTACAAGTGGTAGACCACAGAAAAAAAAGAAGCTGAGGTAAATGGTGGATGTGAGTGAACTGTTGTCTGTCTCAGAGTCAGTGTGATTAACTCATGTTTTAACTCAGGTCCAAAGCAGCTGCTCCAGATAAAGAAGAGAAATAAATATAAAAATGTATAAGAGTGTGTTTACTCCTCTTTATAAACCATCATATCACACATCAGTGATTATCAGCAATCATTTAATTGTTCAGATAATGCTTCATACACACTGACACTAGAGACTCTAGAGGACCATGTGGTGCTGAATCTCCCACAGGATGATTAATAACATTTTGAAAAGAAGTAGTGATGGCATATAGAAAAGTATGTGAGCTGTATGGAGTCATCAGAGAGTTAGATTTAGAAAAGACTTCCACAACCACTTCTGCTTTCGGTGAATCAGACTGACCTTTAACTTGTTCTTGTGTTCTCTGACAGACAGTTAAACAGTAGAAAGGCTGGTTATACATACACACACACACACACACTTTTATCTGCGACACCATTTATAATATTTTCACTCTCCAGCATCTTTAGCACATCTAGCTGAGTAGCCATGAGCATAAAAGCCTCCAGTTGCTGTTGTGACAGAGAGCACCTAAGCCCGTTTTTGATTAATTTTAGGAAAAGTTTTTTTCACAAGCTACCTGTGTTGTAGACAAACTTGTATGGAAGCCCCTGTATGAATCTGTAGGTTGTATTGCCTCAGATTAGGGATATTGTGTAGTGGGCCGAGGCTTAATGGACAACATGCGCAAGTTTTTTTGCTGCTCTTTGCTGTTCCCAGCCTCAGCTGGCCTGCCCTACAGCGTTTCAGCTTGTGTTCATATCTGCGCTGCGGCCAAGTATGAGTAGGGCTGCTGACTGGAGTGGAGGAGAAGCAGAGAAGGTGCTTTCAAGGGCCTCAAAGCCTCAAAATAGAATAGGATCATGACGGCACCGCCACGGGCCAACCCACGAACCCACACTGTAAATTCGAATTAGTTCAGTTTACTTAAAAAAACTTTGGAAACCGATTGCCTTATATTTTCCTAGTAAATTTAATGGAGAGTTCAAAGTTAACTTAATAATCTAATGAGTGTAGGTAAAACATATTCTTCCTATGTAAAATAATGAATAAATAACAAGTAAGTATAATAAGTCTGATTAAGTTAATATAAAGATTAATTGTTACTAATGTTACACGAACTATTATAGTAAGACTACTTTATTTATATAAGTTAACTTACTATAATGTATTGATTTCTACAAACATCTTAAAATATTACTTCTGATAAAGAGTATGTTTTAAGTAAGCATGAATGCAATACAAAAGGCACTAAACATGAATTTTAATAGCTTTATTTTTAGTAAATGAATGAACTGACAATGTTTCTCAGTAAAGTAAAAACAAATTTCCACCTTTGATATGACATTTAGTCATAAAAACTGTTCCAAATGAAAACTGTGCACACTTTCTTGGTACAATTACCAAATTTAACTAAAATACAGCATTTGGCTTTAGGAAGTCTAGTTATAAAACAAAGATTAACAGAATCATTTGTGATAAATGAATACTGTGCACACTTGGATATATAGAAATGGTAAATATGCCTAAAACATTTACCAACAAAACCTAACAACATCATGCTTGCCTATTTGTAAAAAGAAAACTTGCAGTTTAAATTGTGCAATTACGAAGGAACACATCTTTTAGCTTAAAAGTAGATTTTAAGGGTTTGCAGTTTAGGTTTAAGATTCTTACCTCCCAAAGACAGAAAAACTCTTTGAATAAAATCAAAAGTGTTCCTCATGCTTTTTGGGTAATCTAAGTTTAGAGCATAGATTAAGGCAAAGAGGAGACATACAGCATGTGGCATGTTTGGAACATCATACATGACAATTTTTCCCTCAATAATGATTGCCCTTGGCGAGTCAACATTGAGGGCATGTGGAATGCTGCCAGCCATGTCTTCAGGTAGAATTGTGAGAAGGCCAACATCAAGTCCACTGTAGTCCTTGTCTACATCTGAATCCTGAACAGAGAAAAATAGTATGCATTTATTACTGATTTATGAAATATTTTTTGGCTTTTTTTATTCTATAATGAGACAAAATAAACTTTGCATGCATGTATACACTGTTCAAATCCACGTAAAACCTGTTCAAATCCACATTAAACCCTGTTCAAATCCACCCAAACCCCGTTCAAATCCACCCAAACCCCGTTCAAATCCACGTAAAACCTGTTCAAATCCACCCAAACCCTGTTCAAATCCACATTAAACCTGTTCAAATCCACATTAAACCCTGTTCAAATCCACCCAAACCCGTTCAAATCCACATAAAACCTGTTCAAATCCACGTAAAACCTGTTCAAATCCACCCAAACCCTGTTCAAATCCACATAAAACCTGTTCAAATCCACATAAAACCCGTTCAAATCCACATAAAACCTGTTCAAATCCACCCAAACCCGTTCAAATCCACCCAAACCCCGTTCAAATCCACATAAAACCTGTTCAAATCCATGTAAAACCTGTTCAAATCCACCCAAACCCTGTTCAAATCCACATTAAACCTGTTCAAATCCACATTAAACCTGTTCAAATCCACATTAAACCCTGTTCAAATCCACCCAAACCCTGTTCAAATCCACATAAAACCCCGTTCAAATCCACGTAAAACCTGTTCAAATCCACCCAAACCCTGTTCAAATCCACCCAAACCCCGTTCAAATCCACATAAAACCTGTCCAAATCCACCCAAAACCTGTTTGTACTCAATAAAAAAAAAAATATATATATATAACCCTTTAAAATTTTCACCTGATCAAAAGTTTATCAAAAGACAAGCTTGATTTACAGTATACTCTTACAAAATAGCAGAAACACTACTTACAAAGCACGTCTGGAAAAATTCCTCAGAGTCATCACCCAGGAGGACTGGAAGACCATGAAGGACTACAGTGCGCACACTTGTTACATCTGATGTCTACACAAAAAACAAACAATTATATTCACGTCATAAAATAAAAATGTTAATACTCAACTACTCAAAAAAATACCTGTGAGCCAACTTGGGACAACATTTCTTTAAGTGCTCTTCCCTGATTTCCTCCTTTCTTCCGGAAGATTTCAATGACACGAGACGAGTGCGTGTCCAGCGCTGAATAAAACTCAGATCTAAGATTTCTACCAGATATTCTATTGAATTCTGCCATTATCTAAACAAAAACAAGAGATAGTATTAGAGGAGACATTTACTAAAAAGCCTTTTATTTGTAAAGAGGAGGAAAAAACAAACCTGGTTTTCAATGAAAAGTGCGGGCCACTTTTCCAGGATTTCACAAACTGGAGGTTCCGAGTGAATGATTTCCTTCCTTCTTAAGGCAAAAGTACTGTCCATCTTCTGGCCAATCAGAAGAAATTGTTTTTAATTCTACGCATTTGTTAATATAACATAAGCATAGCAATTCATATGGCTAAAAATGATTTCTAAACACTAGCCCTGTAAAGTCTACTACCGTGTGAGTCTAAACACCACTGCGTGAGTAAGGTCCTTCATTTTAGAACACATTGGAAGCTACTAGCCTAGTTTTTGGCGCCGTAGTGTCTACTGTCCGCCATTTTAGCTAGCGCAGAGGCCAATCATTCAGAGTCAAGTACAACAAGATTTTAACTCTCTTTTGCCATTATTGGTTTCCAGTTAAATGTTACGACCATTGTTTCTAACTACCTTGTTACTTACAATCTGCTTACCTTAAAAATATGAAGAGAACTTGCAAAAAACGCTGCATGTGTAACTGTTATACCATTGAACTGGTTTAGCACATGCTACAGCAGTATTAATGTGCTAATAGCATCAGCAACTAAGGATTAGTGGCATAGAGTGCCCTCTGCTCTCAAAACTGACTTGGACATGGGCAACTATACTTCACCTAGACCCACTTGTATCCCGTTTTGGAACTTCAGACAGAATAACTGGATTGGCATTGCTAGCTAAATAGCGGCACATTTCCAATGGATTGCTGTTTGTGAAACAGTCTAAGACTTTCTGAGCGCGCATTCGGCATGTTTCTGCTCATGCACAATTCTAGCACTTTCTGAAGTAGGCTACCCAGCAGCCCATTTTACAAATCTAATAAATTTTGTAGCTCAATAAGGAGTAACAAGCAAAACAAATAGTTAATTACCTTAAATTAGACGAAGCTCAGAATCCTCAGCCCATGTGCTCCAACGGCTTTGACAATGTGTGGAGGCGGGGCGTTATGCTTCAGTGCGCATGCCTAATACATTTACTTGAACTTTTGAAGTAGTTTTACTTCATTTTAGCTAGCATTGTAAACTATGCATTTCAAAATGTTAACAACAATTACGAATTTGTAGTAATCTCAACATTTTAGTTAAAATTAAGTAAACATACTTACATTTTTTTACTAATGTATATGTCACAGGGTGCCGGTTTGCACCTGGTGCGTATTCTCCCTTTCCTACCCTGTGAACAAAAGAGACCGGACCAGGATTCGGAGGAGCGACCGGCCGGATCCACGCGGACCAGGAAGGAACCAGGGACCTGTACAACGCCATTTCTAAACGCTAAGTGAAGGGACGTGCCCTGTATTTCTTTATGGATGCTGTGGGTTAATTTATATATATATTAGTGTGGTCGCTAAGCCGACATTTGTGTGTGTTATAGTCCTGTGGCGGCGTATTGGGACCTCGGAGTCCACGGGAACCGCTGAGGGAGCGCCAGCACTCCTCCAAGCCGGCCCTGCGGCGCGGACGGGAGGTCGAGGCCTACAACATAATGACTCTTCCCTTTTACCCCGGATTGACTTTAGAAGCCATTGACTGGACTTCTTATTAACAATGTTTTGCTTTCTTTTATTTTAATACATTTTTTTAATAAACATTCAGACATTTTTAAAACTTGGAAAACTCAGTCCCTCGTTTCTCTGTGGTACTCTCTTTTTTTTGTGGTGATCAAACGAACCAGCAGCCGAGGGGCGCTGACATATACTATTTGATTTTACAGTGCACCGGGGATTTCATCGATATTCCCGCTTGCCAGTCCGCCCATGTTTTATGATGATTACTGTTTTGATTGCTTGATAGTGTCTGTCAGTCAAACGCAATCAACACATCAAATAGGCTTTGCTTGTGTCCACAAGGGTTCTTTTACCACTTGCATGGGTTGCATGGTGGTAAAAACCGGAACTGTGCAGGGCTGGCATTACTAATCGGGAGAACCATGACAGGTAGGCCTAAAGTTATAACGCGACCATGCCATCAGGGAATTAAACAAATCTTTGCTAGTTCTGTGCAGCCTCGTGGCTTTGTTTGACAGTTTTGATAGACTTATGTTTGTATTGCCAAATCAGAAACAACCTTGCGCGCTCTCACTGTGCCACAGCGTAAAACAGCGGCAGAATCGAGATAACTCCCACACAACACAAGTATTTGTGGCCTGTGTACTGTAAATATTTACTGCAGACGTCCTGTTAGGACAGTATGCTGTGAGCTGCAGGTGGACCTCTACAGCCCTGTCATTGCCTCGGTGTGCCAGAATGTTCCATCAGAAATACAGCTCGTAAACACAGAGCATTAAACCACGTTTTGAACGATGGTCTTAAGATTACAATGTGTGCAGGTGTTTTTCTTCCTTTTTAAGCGTAGTTCCTGGTTCAGACTGTTATAACGCTTGTTGAGGAAAAAAGAAAAAAGTTATCTAAAATGCACCAGAATTCAGGAAATTACAGCAGTTTTTTCTGACATGCCATAGCCAGTGTGAGAGGTTTGTCGTTTTTATTATTTAATATTTTATATCATTGGCTTATGACAGAGAAGAAGTACTCAAGTCCTGGACTCTTCTCACAGACCAGGATTTATGACTCTACTCGGACTTTTGATCCAACAAACTCACTTGTGAGGTCTCATGTGTCTAGTTTCCTATTTACACTGCAGAAGCAGCGCTGCAAACACAAACATAAATTTATGTTGTGTTATAAAATAGGTTTATACAAAATTAACATTACACATACAGTAAACTCATTTTGTTGAATTGACATAGACTTGCAGTTAAGTCCATTTGACTTCAAGTCCTTGCTTTAACAAAACTTTTTATTTCTATAATTCGGCATTAACTAACCTGCTTTGGAATTGTATACTGTGTGTTTCACTAGAATCTGATGTCTAAATTGATCATGCTTGAACTACCCCGAGAATGAATGACAGAAATATATTTAACTTGGTGAATGTCTATTTCACTCTTCTTGCATCTTATGCAGTCTAGTTTCATGTGCAGATTGATGCCATTGTCATACTGCTTATGAAAGATGAGCAGCTGAATTAATATTTGCCATCCTACGGATATTTAGTCTGGCAGTGCTAGGATTTTTTAGGAGGAAGGACAATAATCCAAAAAGTCGAAGAACAGAACTTGTTAAACCTTCTGAAGTCTCAATACAATCCTGTCTCGGAGTTCTACAGACAATTCCTTGGACTTTATGGCTTGGTTTGTCTCTAACATGCACTGTTAACTGTAGGACCTTATATAACCAGGTGTGTGTGTCTTTCCAAATCATGTCCAATTGACTGGATTTACTACAGGTGGACTCCAATCAAGTTGTGGAAGCATCTCTCAAGGCTGTGAATACTTGCTTTTTTTATGTTTTTAGATTTGCAAAGATTTTAAAGAACCTTCTTACATGTTAGGGTATTCTTTGTAGAATTTTGAGGCAAATAATGAATTTAATCTATTTTGAAGACAGGAAGCCTGTGTAGAGACCTGAGGGCAGAACTAATATGGTTGTACTTTCTGGTCCTTGTCAGGACTCAAGCAGCAGCGTTCTGTTTGTACTGCAGCTGTCTCAAAGCTCGCTCAGTGAGTCCAGTGAGCAGACCATTGCAGTAGACTAATCTGAGAGATAAATGCATGAATAAGTCTCTCTAAGTCTGGTTTAGACACAATACCCTTGATTCTGTCAATTTTTTGAATTGGAAAAAAGCTGTTGGTGTTATTGCTTTAATGTGGCTGTTAAAGTTCAAGTCTGAGTCCATTATTACCCCCAGATTTCTAACTTGATTTTTCGGCTTTAGAGAAAGTGCGCAGTGGCTCAGTGGTAGAGCGGTCGTCCTATAACCAGAAGTTTGGCAATTTGATTCCCGCTCTCCCCTGTTCATACTGTCATTGTGTCTTAGGACTTAACCCACCTTGCCTCCAGTGTCCGTAGCACTGGTGTATGAATGTGTGTGACTGTAGAGGTGTGTTTGGTGGAGGTCGGAGAAGGCTGTGAGCGCCGTTTGTATGGCAGTCCCCCTCTCTGTCTGCCCCAGGTGTGCATGTGTGTGAATGGGGTGAGTGGAAGCACCAGGGTTCGAATTACAAAGTGGCTTTCGGGGGAGCCCTATTTTCCGATCCTCCCTGACTGACTTTAACGCTTTTGGTGCATGTTAGGGCACTGTTTACTATAAAACGCAAGCGTCAGTCAGTGTTGTCAGTGTTAGGGCAAACAGCTCTGTCCACGGTTCTTAATCAACCGTGCTTAGACTTACATCATGCAAATCATGATAAAAAAACTGAGTAACTCACATAACAATCATAAAAAAAATACATCAATATTAAATAGGATTAGGGCCTAAGTCTCGCTATCCTCGCTGCTGGTGCTGTCACTAGCAGCAACTTTTAGCGGTGGCGGCGGTATCACTGGCAAGCTAGTTGTAGCTGGTGCGCTGTCATCACTCCTCTTCGTTTGTTTTATAAATCCAAATTGACTGAGGTTTGGCTGCTTTCTTTTTGACATTCTTATTAGTATCCACAGAGTGTTCCAAAAAACGAATAAAGTACGTTTTGAACTTGAAGTTAAGCTAACATTCAAATACCAACTCATTGAGAAGTTCAAGTAGTGACGTAAACGTAGTAATTTCAGTGCAGCGCCGCCACGCATGGCTGGTCACAGCAGGAGACACAGCGGAAAATAGTGTTCGGAAATAGTAATGTAATGAGCGAATAAACACACAACATTGACACATTTTTAATATCATCATTTATTTCAGGAACCTTAATGTACAGAAAATCCAAATCTATATGCGACACAAAAATAGACAGTGTTTTAGAGCTCCCCCTAAATGTCTCAAAGTAGGCTTTCAGGGGAGCCCAGGTCCTTTTCAGGGGAGCTGAGCTCCCCTTAGCTCCCCCGTAATTCGAACCCTGGGAAGCACGATGTAAAGTGCTTTGGGGGCCCGAGAAAGGTGCAAAAAAGCGTTATCTAAATGCATGCCATTTACCATTTATATACAGTATTGTTCAAAATAATAGCAGTACAATCTGACTAACCAGAATAATCCAGGTTTTTAGTTTACTGATACATGGCAAACAAGTTACCAGTAGGTGCAGTAGATTCTCAGAAAACAAACAAGACCCAGCATTCATGATATGCACGCTCTTAAGGCTGTGCAATTGGACATTTAGTTGAAAGGGGTGTGTTAAAAAAAATAGCAGTGTGGCATTCAATCACTGAGGTTATCAATTTTGTGAAAAAACAGGTGTGAATCAGGTGGCCCCTATTTAAGGATGAAGTCAGCAGCACTTGTTGAACATGCATTTGAAAGCCTGAGGAAAATGGGTCGTTCAAGACATTGTTCAGAAGAACAGCGTACTTATCTTAAATATCTTACTTTTTATTAAAACAGATCAATTCAATCTTAGATGGTTCATATGTAGCTGTAGACAGTGTTGGAAGTAACGGCGTTAGAGTACAACGGCGTTGACGCGGTCTCACTGCGTGCGCTGACTACCACTAAACACAAGACAGCGTCAGCGACAATGGCGAGGAGCCGGGAAAATTCAAAGGTAGTGTTCTCAAACTGGAAGTACCGGCACTACTTCTCGTTAATTGAAATTAAAGGCAAGAATGTTTCTGTAACATGCTATGTCCAGGAAAAAATACTTTATCCACGTCTGCCTCAAGTAACTCAAATCTTATGAAGCACCTCACATCAACACATGCTAACACGACACTTGTTGCTGCTGCTAACCCCAAAGGCAGCTGCATGAGTTCCAGTGAAGGAGACAGAGCCACTGTTAAAACAAGCAACAGGTGACCAAGCCAGAACTGAACACATTGATTGCAAGGTATGTTTTAATCAATGTTAGTTGTTAGATGAGTATTTTAGTTTAGATTAATGTGTGACTGTGGAGTGAATGAATAATTGATATGTAAAGCGTCTTTGCGTCCCTGGAAAAGCGCAATATAAAATTGATGATAATGTATTGTTCATTTTCACTGGGAATGAACAACATGTTAATCTACAGAGAGAGTTGGATTGTGTTTTATTTACAGGTACAGAGATTTGCACTACTTAATGGCCAGGTCTCCCTTTGTTTCTTTTTACCCAAGTTTGTGTTTCTTATTTTTGCACTTGAATTTTATTTTCAATATTTACTTTTTATGTTTTTATTCCTATGCATAGCATGTGGCAGACTGCAATCTATTGATTTCAAATAAATAACAAATGTTCTAAAATACAGTATATAATGTTTTTATTTTTAATTCATTCAGTTAATATAAACATCTTTGATATTAAAGATGTTATAAAACGTAATAGCATTATAGAACATAACAAATTTAACGTCAGTTACTTTGCTGAGTAACTAATAACTTTTACAATGTGATAACTGAGTTACTAACTCAATTACTTTTTGGGAGAGGTAATTCTCAGTATGATAACGTTTTCGTCTGAAGCGTGACAGCTGTCATTTGCAACAATGGGGAACCAGCACTCATTGTTGTCATGGTTATGGTAAACACCCGATGTCTAGTGCATCATTGTAACTGTCCTAATCCAGTTTGATTTAAACAGTAGACCTCGGTCCATATCTGAAGGCATCTTGTGATGTCTAATGTTGTAATGTACGACATTAAAACAACATAGTCTTACATAGTTTTGTTCACGAGTAAGAGAAGGAGAGAACGTGAGATTGACAGACAGATCGGTGCAGCTTCTGCAGTGATGCCGTCGATGTACCGGTCTGTCGTGGTGAAGAAGGAGCTGAGCTGTAAGGCAAAGCTCTCGATTTACCGGTCAATCTACGTTCCTACTCTCACCTATGGACATGAGCTTTGGGTCATGACCGAAAGAACAAGATCCCGGATACAGGCGTCCGAAATGAGCTTTCTCCGCAGGGTGGCGGGGCGCTCCCTTAGAGATAGGGTGAGGAGCTCGGTCACTCGGGAGGAGCTCAAAGTAGAGCCACTGCTCCTCCACATCGAGAGGAGCCAGCTGAGGTGGCTCAGGCATCTGTTTCGGATGCCTCCTGGACGCCTCCTTAGGGAGGTGTTCCGGGCATGTCCCACCGGGAGGAGACCCCGGGGAAGACCTAGGACACGCTGGAGGGACTATGTCTCTCGGCTGGCCTGGGAACGCCTCGGTATCCCCCCGGAAGAACTGGAGGAAGTGTCTGGGGAGAGGGAAGTCTGGGTGTCTCTGCTTAGACTGCTGCCCCCGCGACCCGGCCCCGGATAAGTGATAGAAGATGGATGAATGGATGGATAGATATTTTATAAAAGTAACTAATGTTGTTGTTAAGGCTATTTTGGTAGAATAAATCTTTTATTTGTGTGTTAAAATAATACATAATTTAATGATTTGGTATGACACAACTGATGTCTGTGGGCAGACCACGATAGCGTTATTACAAGGAGCAATGAATGCACTTTATTGGCAAACAGGTCTTGTTTTATGTATGTGCCTCTTTTGACATGTGAGCCCCAGCCTCTATGTAGCTTTCTGCTCGACTTTGCTACTAAGGTCAAAATGTACTTCAAATTTCTCACTTTGTAATTGGTATGTTACTCCAAAAACAGTTTCTCCCTGTTCTTTTGATATGAGTGCTGGAACTATGACTACAAGAATAAAAACTCTAAAACCAATGTAAAGTTTGTCTGTTTAATTCCACTCAGAAAAAGGTACAAGTACAGCGCTGGAACACAACACGAAGTTAACATAAGGTCAGCCAACAAGTTGTGTCTCTGGTCAACTCGATACCCCAAAAGTCATAATCTTTGGCCACACCTCATGCAGTAGTGGGTACTTCCTGCTACAGTATCAGTACTTTTCTATGTGTCCAGCCAGCAGTGACCAACTGATTCTAACTGGTTTCAACAGATGAGGTATTTAGTGTCCTAATCTAGGGTGCAGTGTAGCATGCAAAGTGTGCAAATAACATACAGAAAAGTTATAAGAGTGCTTCTTTATTTAAAACACTAACAAATTGTCCCTGTTGTGGTGTCTGAATGGACACCTCACTAAACTAAAATTCTAATTTTAGCGATTTTTGCATCTCCCCCTGTTGAGATGGCTGAATTGCCATCTCACAACCAAGAGCTAAACAACTAAACCATTCTGTGAGTGTAGGTGTCTAAGACTATATTTATATAACCATCTCCTTCCGGCAGTCACGTGGACCTGCCCCCTCCAGGTTGCCATATCTCCGGTAGATGGTCATGTGTAGTGTAAATACAACGTGGAAAATAATATAACAGTGCTGTGTGTGTAATGTAAAATTAAAAGTTTCTAAACCTTTACAAAATCGTTAAAGTATACCTGAAAATCTTTAATACAAAAACACAGTGGTAAAAACCTTTACATTTATATATGTGGTGCACCGAGATCATCCTCCTCCTCTTGGTGCCTTCTCCTGCATAGCTTGGTAAGCAGGAGGAGGCACCTTTCCTTCAATCGTGGTTTTTAGGGTCCTATTTAACATGCTTCTTAAAAAAGGTATACAACAACATCCACAAAATATAAATATCATAATCATCACAAAGAAGGCAAGGAAGGCGCTGCCCATTAACTGGCCCCATCGTCCAAACATTTTGGTAAACCAATCAGAAATTGGTTTGCTAATACCAGATTGTTCCTTCATTTCAATCGCAAGAGTGCGTAAGTTGTATAAACTTTTAGATGGTGAGCCAGTGGCAGT
Source organism: Perccottus glenii (assembly GCA_024416835.2). Lineage (NCBI taxonomy): Eukaryota > Metazoa > Chordata > Actinopteri > Gobiiformes > Odontobutidae > Perccottus > Perccottus glenii. Next base: position 4,491,555 of record CM044549.2, on the reverse strand, counting down.
ATTGTTTGCTATTACTGTACAACAGTTATCCCCAAACATAGAACAGACCCCACCCTTTTCAGCTAACAACATGTCCAAGGCAATTCTATTTTGTAGAGCCATTAAAGATGTCTGGGAGAGTTGTTTGTAAACTGCTTCTACATCCCTAGTAAGATTAGCCAGTCTTTGCACACTGTAATGGACTAGGTTAATACGATTTACATTTTTAGAGTAATCGGAAAAATGCCACTAATCAGAGGTATATTTTGAAATCCTGCTGCTATTTCATCAGCTAATTTATACTCATATAATATATATATATATATATATATATATATATATATATATATATATATATATATATATATATATATATATATATATATATATTAGGGCTGGGCAACGATTAAAATGTTTAATCGCGATTAATCGCACAATGTTCTGTGATTAATCGCGATTAATCGCATTATACACAAAATTTAATAATGAATTCAAAATTAGTGTACTGCATACATTTTTAAAGAACTGCTATATGAACAAAAGTGCAATAACAGTTGGTTTGCACTTTAAACAACACTTTAAACAAATAATGTGCTTTTTACAGCAGTTAAAACATTTCTTGTAAATCTGAACTTAAACATTAATGTAATCAAATTAAATATTAAAACCAAAAATATTTGCCACTGACAGGGCATTAATATTTTGTTTAGTTTGTTATAGAAAAACAAGTTATGTCCAGAGCTTCAATCATAACATTATAACAATATAAACAATATAAATGTCTCTCTTGTGTTTTCATTAGTCAGAGCATGTGAATGCAGTTCCCGCGCGTTTCACACACCCTCTCCCTTTCACTTGCCAAACTCAAGGGTGTATGGGTAATGTAGTCTCTGCTCTTGGTGGGACGAATTAGGAAGCGTGCATTGTGAAGGGCGCTCTGGAAAGCGGCAGAGCAGGCAAAGGATTAAAACCTCTATTAAAACAGATGTCGAAATGAGCGTACCAGTACGCTAAAAGCACGTTCTGGGCACACGGAGAAGTGGCGGTACTGAGTACAGGTGCGTACCGGCCCACTTAAAGCACTGGATGAGGGCGAAAATGTCTTGTTGATGCTGGAGGTCAGAGGAGAATGGGCCGACTGATTCAAGCTGATAGAAGAGCAACTTTGAAATAACCACTCGTTACAACCGAGGTATACAGCAAAGCATTTGTGAAACACGCACAACCTTGATGTGATTCAGAATAAAAAGGGCCTTGCATAATCCGTCCTGTTGTGTGTCTGTTGTGCCACTGCTTCAACCAGAGTTGTTCACCTCAATTATTACATTATCATTAGCTTAAACCAAGGCTGTTCCGGTCTCATGGTCGTTGGCTCTGAAAGGAATAGAGCGGTGTCACTAATGACTCTCCTGAGCCTTAAAGACTCTCACATCAGGAGTCACACTTCCCTTTCAGAGCCAACGACCATGAGTCCAGAACAGCCTGGTTCCATCAGGTTTGGTTTCAGGGGAAACTCCTCCCTCTAGAGATATAAGCTCAGCTCTCTTACAGTTGATCTCAGAATTTTTAAAGTCTCTTGGAATAGAGACGATACGTCTTCACCTTGAAAACCGAGTCCAGATGCTTTTACTTCAACCGTTTTTTCAAGATGTCCTGGATGACTGAGAACCTTCCTACAGACACGTTATTAACTACTAGATCTGAGATCTTACAGGTTCTGGTTAAACCTCTATTTGATTTGAATGTTTGACCTTTTTTTGTGTGTTGTTAATTAGAATTTTATTGCATTGTCTCATTTTACAACAATCCATATATTAAGAAATTTCCTTGGTAAAAGATTTATTAACACATATTAAGATGTTTTCGCACTGTACATGGGGGAGGGGGGGCTATAAATTAAGGTTTAGGGTTAGGTCATGGTCATGTATGGCTGTCCCGGAGACTTATTGATGGTGCTGGCACATCAGGAGGTGACATTGCCCATGCTGTTTTTAAAATTGTCCTTGTTATTTATGTATTTATCATCTTGTGTGTGACTGTGTTTTATGTTGTGCTGCAGTACTGCCTTTTTGTCCAAGACAATTAAAGACAATTAAAGAACTTTGAAGAAGTAACAGCAGTAGAAAGTAAAAACTTTGGTTTATCTTAAAACGTTGATTTATCTTAAAACTATGCTTGAAATTAGTGTTTTCAAATTTATTTTTAGGTAATTTATTGTTTACGACTAACCTAACCCTATAATATTTTTCTTATTTCAAGAAATCCTATCAAGTCAAAAATTCTTGCTGCACTGGCAGATAATTTGACTTTTTCAGTAAATATTGACTGTTTTTACTGTTTTCATTGGTTTTTAGACCATGTTTTTTTTGCAGTGAAACCTGTAGATCCAAACTGTCTCTCTTCAGTAGGTCAATACCATCAAGTCTCAGAGAAAAGGGTGAATTATGCTTGGCTTCTGCAGTGTTCTGATGGCACTATTATGTCATGTTGTTGAATTCCTGTCAGGCCACATGCAGGAACATAAGGAACAAAGCTCTGGGCTAAAACATGGGTGCCTTCAGTTTTCCAGATGTGAGCCAAATAAATGGCTCAGATGTGAGTATTTCTATCTGAACTCAGATGTGCTAGTACCCTTCTATTTTTGATATTTAAACAAAATCAATGTCAATAAACCTGCAGGTTTAGGCTTCCTGCTGAGATAAAAACAAAAACAAAAAAACAACAGTTCTACAGAAGTAAAAAGTGGCATTACACTTTTGGCTATATTATCTGACCCGGTGAACACCATCTCTGTTTGTCACCCTTCACTGTTCTAATGCTGAAATCAATTTAAAACGGCGCCAGAATGCTACCTGACTGTGCGGACTCTCTGATTGGCTGCTGCTGGTGACAGGGGCGGAGGTCAGCGCAGATTGATTCCCTCCCCCAGAGCAGCGGGGGCGGGCACAAATGTGAGCGCGCCGCACCCTTTGGTGCCGAGCTCTGAGGACACGGACCACGCAGGTAACTGCTGCTTGCTCAGTCCCGGAAACACGGTTTGTCTATCAGGTGGACCCCGCTTACCCGCCCCCTACACAGCCCCACGGAGGCTCACTGACAGGCTCTGGAGGCTCGCGCTCACACTTTGGAAGTAACCAAGAGGTGCTCGTGGAGGTGCGCTCGTTTCGACAGCACGTCGTGTGGCCACCCCACAGAGCCCGGATGTTCCCTTATGCTCCGACGCTGAAGGTGAGTCATTTTTAATCTATTGTAGGGCATACTTTTGGTACAATCAGTATTAAAATGTGAAGTTGTGTTCGTGCGCGCGCAGGTTCTGCTCTGTGTTGAGTCTGGAGCTGATAACACCGCGCTCTGTCTTTAGTCACAAATGAGCTCTGAACACAAACGGTCACTTTAACATCTGCAGGGTTTATTTATTTAACAAACATGGCAGAGTCCGTGATCTCGTTCCTCTGATCAGTGCTGTTCATGTAAATGTGGGAGCAGCCCTTTACACAGCTCTGGTCCTGGACAGAACCGTGAACATACAGGTTTATTGTGTTTTAAAGGCTTTTAGGAATACTCAGTGCAAGTTAGTGCAATCATTTTATTAAAAACGCAAATGTGCTGCAACCACACTGAACATTGGGGGCCTACAGAAGTCTTATGTTGAGGGTTGTGTGAAATCCTTGAGAAGACCTTCTGAGACTGTGCGTTTGAAGCAACAGTGCTAACGTGGTCATCTATGAATCAACCAATCGAATTTCATTCTTTATATGCTCAACATCATTTCTACCGGGCCCTGATTGTTATTCTTTACTGAAACCAATAACCGCTTGTGTGAGATAATTTTATTGGTCCACTCAGAGACAGATGAGCGCTACAAATGCAAAATGGCGTCTGATGAGACAAACCCTTTTTTTCCCGTTTTTTTTTTTCTCTTATGTTCTGTCTCTGATTCAGTTTACATCTGAGCCTATCTGTAAGGCAGCTCTACATGAACAGACTGAAGTCGTCCAGTTTGTTGACTGTCAGGGTTATAATAAGTGGTACTACTAGTCACTAGTACAAAGTGAGTGTTAATAATATTGTATTGCTCATTTCCCTTCAAGAAGACTCAATATGGGAACATATTTAGGAAACAAACAGACCCTCTTATGTCACAGTCTGCAGTTCTGGTAAAGCTCTCAGAGCCTCATCTGCAGCAGAGTCATCAATTTTACTTTGAAAACATCTGAGTAAATGGATCCATCTCTGGTTTTATTCTGTGACGGGCTGTGTCTTGTCCTGCTTGTTGTCGTTCTGAGTGGATGCCTTCAGAAATCAAATGAGACTGTTATTGTCTTAAATGATGGCACATTTCAGTAATAAACTCTACCAGAGTTTAGAAATATATGCCACTTTTTTCTTTAATGTTGAGAAGACCATATGTAGAGTCAAGGATTTTGGATGTGATTTAATTTGCCTCAAACATATACACTGTTCATTACCAAATGGAAGGCTCAAGTCTAATTCCAGGAGATAGATGTTTAAAATACATGGATACAGGTTTAAAAATGATTTCTGCTGAAGTTCTTTAGTGCAGGCAGCAGCCATGTTCTAAATAAAGCTCTAGTGGTGGTAAGATGTTAGCTGCTGGTTATGTATTGTCACATCTGAAACTTGAAGCACTTTACTGTAGTTCATCAGCTAGTGTGTTTAGTAAAGGAAACCTTGTTTCTATTGGAATCATGACGAGACTCCTTTTGAGAGCAGTACAGTAAATACTCTTCAATACACCGCCATGTAACCATGATGTTACACAAACCAACACTAACTGGTGAGGGTGGAAACAACCCGACAGTCCGTCTCCTGAGGTGATCCAGTTGGCTCTGTATGCGGGAAGTGTCTTTACAGACACTCTATCATTACGTGGAGGCGTCAGTGGGAGTGGTAATCAAGAGAGCTGTACCTGAAACCTGTCCCAGGGAAAAGTTAGTCACTGTGCTCGGGCTGAGGTTGGAGCTGAAGGAGCGGGAGGGAGTGGCCGCTGCAGGAACGACGGTTTGGCATTCTTCAAAAAACAAACCCAGATGTGTGAGACACAAATGCACACTGCTCAGAGGTCGCCATAAGAGCATCACACTGGAAACCACCCTGGAAACCCCATTCTACTCTTGTCCTGAAACACCTGGCAGCTGGATATGGATTAGCTCTTGTGTAATGTTTTATGGTTTATTTTGTCTACAATATCGATCATACTATTGTAGTGAAGGTTCATTTGCAACACCAGTGCCAGGATACAAAATGAAAATGACAATAAGCTCAGTGAAAATCCCTGAAGCCTGATAAAACCGGTTCCACTGGAGGTTCATCAGTACAGGTCTGATGCTGAATGAACCCATTCAGTGGGTCAGGACTAGGGCTGCACAATACAAACCTATCCTTAGCACAATATTAATGATTGCAGTATCTTTCTGACAGAGGACTTACAGGTACTACAGTTTTAGGTATTAGGTACAGTACAGGTATTACAGTAACATTATGGTCCTCAACATCATTTACTTTTTGCAAGTTTAGAACAGTTTAGTCCTGGTTCAGTCTTTAATAATGATACAAAAAAATGATTTCCGATTTTAACTTTTATTTTTTTTAAGTGTCCAAAAGGTTCCACTTTATTGTTACATTAAAAATTTTCAGGGGGTCATTTAAGTGCAAACAAACAAGCCAAAATCATCTGAAATCAGGCTCTGCAATTGTAAATCAAGTAGACAACTTTTTCCAGACTTCATGTTCAATCCCAAATAAAAGTGACAGAATGGTGGAGATTAAACTAATACATTTTTATTGAAAATGGCAGCTAAAGTATTTTTTTTTCCTGTTCTTGGCAAACTTGTACAGTTAACTACATGTGAACAATTTATCAGGTCTAAGCACAGGACTGGAGCAGGACGCATCGTAGCGGCCGTTTTATGGCTCCTAAAAATGATCTTTCGAACATCGTAAATTTTGTGGCCAGCAGCAGTTGTTGGTGATATTGGGCTAATAGATGCATTGTTATATTTAGTAGCGCACACTACAGCAACAGCTGCGTCACATTTCATACGATTTAATGAGAAATTGTCACATACAACATTACTGAAAATATGGAGTGCTGCATTCTTTTGGTAGCTTATATACGTATGTCAGATCAGAATTTTAGCTGCTATAATCAGTCAACAACACTGAGCTGCAGTGATCATTTTGAAAAAGCATTTTGCCGGTCCTGAGAAACGGCTCTATTTTCTCACCCTGCACAAATCTAAAAAACATAGACGACTGAGACAGTCGTCTCACCCTGCCTCCCCGGTGAAGACAGGAACAAATTACGCATCTATCACAACAAACTGCTCACTGCCAGTGTTTACTAAGTTTCATTCTATTAGCATTTGTAGCTGGAAAAACAAATCAGATTAAGCTGAGGGTGAAGTTGTAGCTGTAACTTTTACTCTGAAGCAGCCAAAGTGAAGCTGTTTTTATCCCGATTGCCGCGCACAAACTGTTGATGATTAGCGCAGTCGCTCCATGAGGTGAGCCATTTTCCTTTTTCTTTGTGGTTTACAGGGTTATTTTCAAACAAAAAAAAACACATTGATCGAACTTATCTAAATATTTATTTATCATATAAAACAAATTTAAAAATAATAAATTTCTGTTTTTATTGAAAATGACAGAGATGACACAGATTCCTTTCCCGCTCTTGCTCTGTCCTTTTTCCCTCCTAATTTTTATATTTATTTATTTATTGTTGTTATATATATATATATATATATATATATATATATATATATATATATATATATATATTACGTGAATTTTTTTTCAGATTGTGCAAAAACTCGAGGAGTTATGGTATTGAGAAGCTGTATATATTCAGAAACAAAGTTAGAGGCTACATACAGTGGGGATCGAAAGTTTGGGCACCCCAGGTAAAAATCTTTTATTAATGTGTATAAAGACGCCAAGAAAAGATGGAAAAATTTTCAAAAGGCATCAAATGACAGATTAGACATCCTTTATTATTTTATTTCCATCATTTACACTTTCAAAATAACAGAAAACAAAAAAAATGGTGTCTGTAAAAGTTTGGGCACCCTGCAGAGTTAATACCTTGTACTGCCCCCTTTGGCAACTATCACAGCTTGTAAACACTTTTTGTAACTAGCCAAGAGTCTTTATTATTAGTTTTTAATTATTAATAGACTATATTATTATATTTAGGGCTAGTGATTCATCAAAAAAATCTAGTAACTCAATTAGAAAAATGCCTCTAAATTTTATCTTGCCTTGATGATTGAAGTGGACACGTCCATCTAGTGTTGTCAAAGTCCCAGTACTTTGGTACCAAGTTGGCACGTTTTAAAAAATAAAAACATCAAGGTACCAGGTTTTCATAAGTACCGGGTACCAAGCATCTGGTCATCCCAACGCACTATTGAACTTGCCGTGAACGTTTGGCTCGCTTGGCTCCTCTTCCTTTGTTAAACTATGCAGCCTATTTCAGACGCATACACGCGGACTTTACCAGAATAAATAAATATTATCATTTACATTTTACATTTAGTCATTTAGCAGACGCTTTTATCCAAAGCGACTTACAAGTGAGGAAAACAACGGAAGCAATTTTAACAACACAAGGTACAAAAAGCATAAGTGCACAAAAAACTAGTCAGTTTAAACCCAGCGCAGTATACAAAGCTAAGGATAAGAGAATTTTTTTTTTTTAAGAAAGGAATCGATAGAAAGGAAGTAGAACTTAGTGTTTGTCAGTCAGGTGTTGATAGAAGAGATGTGTTTTCAGGCGTTTTTTAAAGATGGCTACATAATCTGCTGATCTTGTAGCAGCAGTAGATCATTCCACCAATGTGGAACATAGCCAGAGAAGGTACATGAGGGATTTTTTTTTACCCTATCAGACCTACACCTAGCGGTGGAAGAGTTATACACTCTAGACAGAGCTAGACCCAGCGGACAAAACACTTTCAAATACAAGACATGACTAAAAGTCACATAAAAAAAGCGTGTGTGTGTGTGTTGACATTTTCCACATATTTGGCGCGTTGCTATGGCAACACATTTATAGATAGGGGGTGGTTGTCATTGGCTTTTATGTTCGTCTTGACATAAGAGATGTGTGTACCAAATTTCATGTCTCTATGACAAACTAAATTCTTGGGTCCCATTATAAGTTTGTAGGGGGCGCTGGAGAGCCATTTCTAAAGATAACCCTTTTATTTACATATCTTTGTGTTCAGATCATGAATGTGCACAAACGCCTAACTCGATCCAAGAAGGCGTTTGAGAATTAAGAGACATTTTATTTTCACAAAAATGGCCACCTTGTTACAGGCTTGCCACACCCATACCCAATAAGATATAAAAAAAAAAGTTACATTTTGGGGCCATTTAGATTAAAACGCAATGAGTTGTATCTTTTTGCGCGAGGGGTCCAATTTAGGTGGCCGCGCGTTTAACCCCACATGGTGGACTTCCTGGTGAGTTTAGGGTGTGGCTGTCATTGACTTTTCTGTTTGCCCTGAGGTGTCCTATGGATGTACCAAGTTTTGTATTTCTACATTGGAAAAAATGTACTTTCACTTTCCATAGGCCCGATGTATTTTGACTTTTCTAGGGGTCGCCACTGAGTCATTTTTCATATTTATTTTTGGGGACTTCAAATACATACATTTTTCGCCGGCCTTGAATTTTGGGATCAATAAAAATGACTTTTCGTGCATGTTCACTGGGTCAAATTTAGGATCATTGGGTCACAATAAAAAAAAAAAAAAAAATATATATATATATATATATATATATATATATATATATATATATATATATATATATATATATATAAAATAAAAAATCCGAGCAAAAACAATAGGCCCTCCTGGTCATCACCGGTTCGGGCCTAATAATAGTCATACACTAGTCTTGGTCTGGTCTTCGTCTCTATACTCTTTGATCTCAGACATGACTTGGTCTTGACTACAACACTACTACACTGTTTACTATTGTCATGGCGGCGAATAATAAGGTGGTCTTCACAGGGCACCTTTTACACTTTAATTGGAGAAATCCAATAAACTCAGTCTTTCTTCCATTTGCTCTTTGTTGTGTTTTTTATTGTCACTTCCTGCACTTTCACAAACAAACCGCACATTTGTTCAGTTTGGTCCTGGCCCAGACCAAAGAGCAGCTGTTTGGTCCGAACCACGTGAAAACACTTCCTGCTCATCTTTTTATGCAGAAATATCAATTTGTATGTTGTATGCATATTGTAGCAGATTGCCTTGTTGTTTATCAGTTGTTGTCTTCTTGGCCTGAACATTATGACAACTACTGTGTCTTCCCTCCTTAGCCCTGTCCCGGGGCTGCTGTGGTATTTTCCCTGGCTGGAGCTGGTGGCTCTTTTCTCTGTGGAGCCACATGTTTTGGTTAAGATTGCATTACATAGCTGGATTGTGTAAGTGTGAGGTGTGTCCCTATTGCGAGCTACTCTGCGTTTTTTCTTTGTTGGAAGCTGAACTTGAAGCTTTTGGTTCATTTCAGTTGGTGTTGTCTGGAATTGGAGGAGGAAAATGGAGGCAATAGATAGGTGTTGTGCCACTGCAGCACACAGTTAATCTTGGTGAATTGTTGTGAGCTTGTCGTGTCCCGATCGATCCTGTTAAGACTTGTCTGCCTTTTCTAACAGGTGTTATTGTCAATGTTTAGGTTATAAAGTCATTAAGTCTTAGAATATGTATAAAATATCTCATACGATACTCATTTCCCGAAGTTTCGATACCAGCTGAGCTTTGGATTTTACTTGGAAAAAGTGTTTTTTTTTTTTTTACTTGCACTATTGGTTTCTGAATGTATGGCAATCTGAGAGGCCTTTGAACAAGTGCACTACATCAGGGGTCTTCAAAAGGCGGACCGCGATCTGGACCGCAAGACATTATTGATGATTACAAGCGCATTGTGTAAAACATATTTTTGAACCGGCACTTCTAGGACGGCTACGTCTACACGCACGGGTCCTCAGGTTAATATGGTTACGGACAGAGCAGCGGAAAATTTCAACATGTTTAGCGTAGCCTGATAATGCGTTAGAAACGACTAAAATCTAAAAGTTGAGCCTTGGCAAAACATAATAAAGATTACTGACGTCATGGACGGAGAGGGAATGTTTATTTTAATCAGAAAATACAGCTCCTCAGCTCCGTGTTAGCGTCAAAGCTGAGCAACAGCCCTTTATCCTCTAGCCCCGGCTGCTTTGATAATCAGAGAATGAATCCAGAACTGAACCAGGACTGGACAGTTTTCATGTCAGGATTAAAAAGACTCTAGCTAGGAGAAAAGTGAGGACGTCTAATAATGTGGTGAGTTGTACATTTGTCTGTCAACTTCTTTATTCTGTCGTAGGTTAAGTATTGACTCGTTTGTCGCATATTTGACCTCATTTACAAACAACGTGAGTAATTAGCTCACGCAATTTGCGTTCATTTGAACCCAACACATGTTCATTTGGGTGATTAAAAACAGAAAAGGTGTGAAAGGAGGGTTTGGAGATGAGTGACACAGGTTAAGTCTTTAAGTTGTGTCAGTTTCTGTGTGAATCCTACATGCTGAACAGAACTAATCGTAAGCATTTTAATTAAAATGTTACCCCACACGGGGAAAATACAGGAAATAAATATTTTTATTCTAAATTTTGCTCAGTGCATTTTTCCTTGTTCCTGTTGTTTTCAGAGGAATGACAATAGAAAGAAATCAATTATGACAGGCATCTTTGTCATATTTGTTTAACAAATATGTTTTGGCTTGAATTGATGATTTTGTATTTAAAATGTTCTCACACATGAAGGAGTATTAGGCATTATATGCAGGATTCCAGGCTGTTGTCAATAAACCACCAGGTCCTGAGCTTTAGCTTTAGCCTCTTTTTGATTTTGTAGTATTTTCCTTTTTGTCTGTGACCTGTGTTTGGTGAAAGCTAAACATTCAAACATCCTCCTCATGTGAACAAAGGATAAAATACAGAAAACAGTGGATTATCAACATTCATCTCCATTTTGTTTAAGAGGCTGTAGGTGTGGAATAAATGAGACTTTACTTTAGAGAATTATATTGAAACACATATCCTTTTTTTTTTTTTTTTTCTGGACCCCTCACGGTGAGGAAAGTTAACTAAGCGGACTTTGGCTGATTTTAATTCATTTTAATTTAATATACCTCATTGTCATGTTCTATCTAGACATGTTATATTTATCTTTTTAAATAAAAAATTTATTGTATTATTAATATATTGTGATTATTCGGTAACGAAAATGGTATCGAATATCAATATTTTTGAAGGTATCGTGACATTAGTCCTAATGCGCAGTAATTATTGTGACGGGCCTAGTTGAATGTCAGTTATTGATTGAAGAAATTGAAATAGGAGGAGACATGAGTCAGCTGTTTTGTGTTGTGATCTGAAATGCCATTGTCTTCCTCCAGGTTTGATCCAGGGTTGTTTCTCCAGTCGGTTCAGGACATGGGCTGTAACTGTGGGCTCCAGCAAACAGGGGGTGTTTGAGAGCCAGCCTCTTCTTCTGAGGTTCCTGCTCTGTCCATTTGTGCAAACTCTACCCTGATCTAATCCGACCCCGGTCCCAATATGGACACCAACACCGAGGACAAAGCGGGCTGCTACTTCAATCGCACTGTCAAGTTCTTCTACGAGCAGAGTGGCAAGAACATCAGCGACTACTGGCGCAACCGCGACTATGTCATCGTCAGCCTGGGGATGAGTGTCTCCTTCATCGTCATTTTCTCCAACCTTCTGGTTATAGTGGCCATTTTGAAGAACCGCCGCTTTCATTTCCCCATATACTACCTGCTGGGCAACCTGGCTGTAGCCGACTTATTCTCCGGTATGGACTGTTTAACTGCTTCTTTACCCGATAATATATTTTGGCTCTACTCTGTTATTTTTTTTTCAGAAACAGTACTTTTAATACTGTGCTTTTTTAAAAGCAAAAGATTATTGCTATATTATTCTGCTGCAGAGTAGCTCAAGTGTGTTTAATTAAATGCAGTCAAACATAGACCAGTGATGACCTAGTTGAAGTAATTTGTGACATTGCAAAATCTCTAAAATCTGAAATAGAATCTTTAGGACTAGAATGCTCCACTAGGATTGCAAAGATTTCTTTCAGGGATTCAACAGATATTGCAAATTGTGGATTAATGGGTCTACAACAAACTTAATGTTCAGTGCAGTCCCACTGGATAGAATTAATTTAGATTCAATTGATTTAGACTTGAAGAATCCATAGAATAATTCAGTTATGTGTATGGATGTCTGCTGTCCCTGCTCCTCCAGGTGTTTCCTACATCTACATGATGTTCCACACTGGGCCCTGGACCATCAAACTGTCCAAGCACCAGTGGTTTGTGCGTCAGGGGCTGATCGACACCAGCCTGACGGCCTCAGTGCTTAACCTCCTGGCGGTGGCCGTGGAGCGGCACCAGACCATCTTCAACATGCAGCTACACAGTGAGATGAGCACACGGCGAGTATTCATCATCATCTTCTTCATCTGGGTAGTGGCTTTCATTATGGGCCTGGTGCCAACCATGGGCTGGCACTGTCTGTGTGGTCTGCTCCAATGCTCCACCATGGCCCCCCTCTACAGCCGCAGTTACCTAGTCTTCTGGGCCGTGCTCAACCTCATCACCTTCTCCATTATGTTGGCCGTCTACACACGCATCTTCGTCTATGTCCGGCACAAGAGCAAGCAGATGTCGCAGCACACGTCCCAGACGAGGTACAAGGAGACTGTGTTCAACCTGATGAAGACCGTCTCCATGATCCTGGGTGAGGACCACACACTCACACCAGGGAATTATCACATAATTCTTCTTTAAAACAAACACAAAACAGTCAGTGCTGGAATAGACACTTTCTTTGTTTTATTTGTAGCTGATGACAAGCGCTGTAAGTTACAGTAAGTAAGAACTGTGAAAACTTACATTTTTAAGCAGACTGTAAACACAGCCCAATTAAAGGCCTGAGCTGGTGTGATGTCTTATTTTCTGAAACCACTGTAGTGTTCTCAGAAGCCAGCCCCCGCTCCATCAGGGTACTATTGTGTTGGAGCTCTTCTATGGCAGATCAAACGCACTTTAAACACTGGTCCACACTAGGGCTGTACTAGAATAATCGAATATTCGAGTATTCGTTCGGTGGGGTGGCATTCGATTTTCAGTTTTGAGATTCGAATATTCTTTTTTTTTTTTTCCAACACGTGACTTCCGTCGCGGACTCATTCTCACTCATGCTTGAACCGCCCTTTGGCGAACGTAGTGATTTATTTCATCTCAAACTGAATAGGTACAAAATGCCCAAGACCTCAGCTGTTTGGGAGCACTTTAAATTAAGTAAGGATGACAAGACAAAGGCAGTGTGTCAAATATGCGATTTGAAACTGGCCTACCACAACAGCACCACAAGTTTGAAAAATCACCTGAGTTCTGTAAGTAGCAGAGTATGTGAGCGGTGCGGAGCGGAGCGAGGAGCGGAGTTGTGTGATTTTGCCAGGTGCGAGGAGTGGATTTTTTAAATGTTGGAGCGTTGTGATTTTCTACTGCTCCAAAACGCTCCACTATCGCTCAATTACCAATCACGAGCCAGGAGTCCCAGGACCAAACCACTGTCAGGAGACGGAGGGGGACTCAAAATGTTTCTAATCATATTTTGCATTTGTTTACGCAGCACTGGAGATTTAGCTTCGCTCGCTAATGTTCAACCAGCCAGCATTTTTTTCTGTTCATAGGCCTATTTCTCAATATTAATATAGGCTAAAAGTTGGCTAAAAGAGATCTTTATTTTTTTCGTTTGGCTATTTGTTTAACTTCATATTTTAGTTTGTGATTTATTTTAATAATGTAATGGTTTTCGTTTTCACTACATGCATCTTCTGATCAGACACTGGTGTTATTAAAAAATAAAATAAAAATACCTGGGGCGAAACGGAGCGAGACGATAAGGACGGAGTGGGGAGGGAGCGAGCGGAAAATTGTACACCCAGAGCGGAGCTTGAGCGGAGTCATTATGAAATACTTTGAGCGTGGAGCGCAAATTCTTCCCGCTCAGCTCCGCTCACATACTCTAGTAAGTAGCACGCGGCAAAAAAAACACATTTACGATGCCGAAGAGTGAAACGTGAAGTCGTGAAAGATGATACAAATGCAAACCGACACTATTATTATAGCCCCACCCACCGAAGCTTCGAATATTCTATAGTGTTTGCCACCTAAGCTTCGAAGCTCAAAAAATGGCATTCGAAACAGCCCTAGTCCACACACATCTCTGCTGCGTCACTGTTTGATTCTGTTAAACATGTTGTGCTCCTCGCTCTTACTGTGCCTCCTCTGGCTTTTTTTTTTTTTTTTGCACTTTCGATAAAATTCCTTAAGTTTTAAAAGGTTACACTTGAAGCTGTTGCTCAGCGTCTGGCAGTGGGGAGGCAAGACCTGCATATTTTGATCAGTGACACTGATCGGCAGGGTGCGGCAGTAGCTCAGTGGGTAGAGCGGTCGTACTTCAACCGTAAGGTAGGCGGTTCGATTCCCGCCCTCCCCACAGTTCATACTGTCGTTGTGTCCAGGGGCGGACTTTACCATTAGGCAAAGGTCGGCAATTGCCTTGGGCCCCGAGCTACCTAGGGGCCCCCAAAATGCCCCATTAACTTGCTTAAAGATTTTTTTTTTTTTTTTACTTTGTGCAAAATATATATTTATAAAACTCCATTTGCGAAAAATGGCATCAAATCATTAGTGTCGCAGACAGGAGGCCCCCCCCCCCACCTGACTACATTGGACTATTCCATTATTTCACTTACTGCGCATCTGCGAAAGTGACAAGGCTGTAATGCGCCAAAAACTGATGAAGAAGACAGAGTGTACAGAGAGTGAGTGTTGACAGTAAAAATGAAGCGAAGCTATTCAAGCGGTGCTGAAAAAGGAAGAAACAGGAGGCAAGCAAAAGTTTTTAGCAAAATTGCGAAGTTAACAAACTTTTTTGTGATGCCCGGCCCCGCTGACAATGTTAGTATTGCTGCTAGCGTGGAGGAGCTACCCGTTGCCGACAGTGCTAGCCCAGGCTGCTCAAGCGATATTGCTGCTAACGTTAAATGCATGGCAATTTTACAGGATGAGGAGGATCCTTCAACTGCAGCTGCAGGTAACAAAACTTCCACGTTCACTTTCAGTGACAGTGATAATAATGATGACGACAATTCCAATGAACAACTAATGAGTACTAGCAGTCATTCTGACCAATGTGTTACACTTGGACTTGAAGATGGAAATCTATGAGCTTTATGGATTTCTCTACTCACTCGACACAATGAGAAGCACTGAGAAGGAAGGGAAGCTGGATGAATGCTGCCACAGATTAGAGCAAAGCTATACATCATTGCTGTGTGAAGACTGCTGAAGAAAAGTAACAAGTAGGGGTTATTTATTTATTTATTTATTTTAATAAAGATTGACAAAAGGAGGGAAACAAGAGATGTAGAGGGCCCCATGTCTGTGTTTGCCTTGGGCCCCAAAATGTCTAAATCCGCCCCTGGTTGTGTCCTTGGGCAAGACACTTAACCCACCTTGCCTCCAGTGGCTGTAACACTAGGGGTGTGCCGGTTTCAGAATTGGTGATGACGGTTATGACGTGAGTCAAATGTGACGGTTGATAACATAACCGTCGGGAGAGGGGGGGGCGTATTAGTTTGAATAAACGAGCAGACACTGATTAGCTACTTATTGCTCTACGTTTATTTAAAATTAACAGCAAGACAACTAGCAGTGAATGTGCTTATTAAATGAATCACACACAGTGAACAAATCCTTAACAAAGAAAGAAAAAACTTCAATGAACGTGCTTTGTTTTAAATAAATCACACACAGTAAACAAAACCAAGTTCCGTGACAGGAACACCAACATGTTCCCTGCAGTGCTAAAAACTCGCTCTGATGCTGTGCTTGTAGCACAAATACACATGTATTTACGTGCCAATTTTGCTAAGAGCGGATAGCATGTTTCATTGTCTCACCACCATGCTAGTGGATCTGCCGTAGAGTCAACTGGTTGTTCTTGGAGATAGCGGGTTAACGCCGTGTCAGCGCGCGCTCTGATCGGTAAAAGGGCAGAGATTTCAGACCTCCGTTTATTAAGGAGATCTCCAAGATTGTGCACAGCACAAACCTCTCCCTCATCTCCAGCAGCAGCAGCCCACCGAAGCAGCACCCGAAGCACCACTAACTCCGCCCCCGTTTCCCTCGTCAGCTGATACAGTTTCCCCCCGAAGTGAATCTTCTGTCTCCCCCAATCCATCCCCATTGCCTCTGTATCGTGGGTCAAGGAAAGATGACTTTGCCAAAAGCTCCTGAGTGGCTGGCACTGTATTTGTGCTAATGTATGAGGCATAGGCCTACGCTGAGTTTCATTTACAATGAGATGCGCTCTAGTTCACAGTGCAGTGCAAGTGAACGCGGCGCTAAGCGCTTCCATGTCACGGTTATCATTGTCTGCTATATTTGCTTTTTATTTATTAAAATACATGCAATTGGTTAATGAAACATTTATTAAAATTAGTACAAAACAGAATTCGTTTTTAAGAAAGGTTTTCTACAAAGCAAAATTTAATGAAGTGGTATATAAAAAATATTTTAATGACACGGTTTTGGCGGTTATAGAGTTCTAATGACGGTGTTCAACTATAACCGCCAATCACACGGTTATATAATAATCGTCACACCCCTATGTAACACTGGTAATTACATTACATTAGAACAATGTAAGTTGCTTTGGATAAAAGCGTCAGCTAAATGAATAAATGTAAATGTAAATGTATGACACTAAACGGTCTTCTCCAGCCCATACCACACTCTTGTGTATACTTTTAAAAGTCTTCTTCTCTTTTCAGTTTTTTAGCGGCTGAGATTGAAATGGGTAGGCCAAATGAGATGGACATGGAACTAACAAACACATCAGTGTGTGTTTATGCAGATGTGTGTTCATAGGGAATTCCGCAAATCCAATTATGCCATGATGAAATCTGATCATACAGACTAAACCCATTCCACACTGGGACATGTCTGTGTGGACTGTCTGCACAGGAATGTACGGTCCATTCTTCTCTTCCCCTGCAGGCTTTTCTTAAGTGTTATGCACCAGGTGTGAATATGAATTTAAATATTTTATTAAATTATGTTTGCGTTATTGGATAAATAATATAATGTACAAGAAATCAAACACACATTCTGCTTCACCAAATGAAACCAAACCTGATTTTTTAATCTGACATTCTTGATTTTAAAACTCTTCTTACTAAAAATGAGTGAACACTCGACACCGGTCTTCGGCTGAACTGCGTCTGTCAGCTCCTGACTTTTGGTTTACCTTGTGCTGCAGCTGGATTCTTGAGCTATTAGTCACACACTGACTGAAATCTCTCTAACTGCTGCGTGTTTGTACCAGTGGTGTGTCAGTGCTGGCAACGAAGCTACCATTTTATTGTTACTGCTGTAAACGCAGTATTGTTCTAATTGGATAATACTACCTGGTGCTTGGCAGTTACTGACAAGTGGTCCATCCAATCACAAGTGTTCATCGAAAGTAAACAGATTATTCCATAATATCTTCATTTTGTACCCACACTGTGGTTTGGCAGTGGCTCAGGATGTACGGCATGTCATCCAATAACTGGAAGGTTGGTAGTTTGATGATGTTTGAAGTGTCTTTGGGTAAGACACTTCAAATTGCCTCCAGTGTCTAAGGCTCTGATGTAGGTTTTTGGGAGTGTGGTGGTTGGAAGGGGCCATAGGCTGCTGTGAAAGCCCTTTAAGTGCCTTGGGGGGATATTACAGATTCTGTTCTGACATGATCAAGCCCTTACTTTATGCTCCCCAGTCACTGGCACAATTGATTTGAAGGCTAATGGTATTTGTCACAGGTTAGTGGGTGTAATGGCTGTCTTGAGTCTTATTTTAGTGCATTTTATAAATGAAAGTTTATGGACATGGATGTGATTTGATTTGCTTGGTTCTTTCCCAGAAGAGTTGGTTCATTATAAAGTGTTTTTTTTTTTGGCTCCTCAGGGTGCTTTGTGCTGTGTTGGACCCCCGGCCTGGTCCTTCTGCTTCTGGACGGTCTGAACTGCAAGAGGTGCAATGTCCTGGAATACGAGAAGTACTGCCTGGTGCTGGCCGAGTGCAACTCCTTTATCAACCCCATCATCTACTCATTCAGGGACCAGGACATGAGGAGGACCTTCAAGGATCTGCTGTGCTGCCTGTGCCGACGTAGACCTGACCAGGCCGACGCCTCCGGAGTCCACTTTAACACTCTGGAGCACGAGGTACTGTCTGAGAGCAACGGAGCCAGTGTCAGTCACCGACACTAAAGACCACACAGACTGACTGCAGAATGTCCTGCTCAGACTAACACCAGGACTCCACTGACTGAATTTACTCTGATATTCAGCCTCCCAAGAAATGTTAACATTTAACCCAGCTCTACTGTTTTCTAGTATTTTCAATTTCACTTTCATTTATAACAATTCAGGTATTACTAGTTTGTTGGCTACTCTTCACCTGACTGTTTCTTATGAGAGCAGCAGTGTCATGGAAATATGTCGCACACACACACGAAAATTAACACACAGTAACTATTATTTTGTCCTTGCTCTGGTGAAAAGGAGCGTCATGAGCTTTTTATGGTTTATGTTAAAAATCATCTAAAAAAAATGCATAATAGTTTCCAGGCAACAAACCGGGCCTCATCCATCTTCTCAATCCTTTCAGTGAAGAAATGTCAAATTCTGAATTACTGTTTTGATTTATAAAAAAAAAAACTCCTGACGTCACTGAGCTGAGAGCTACACACTCCCATGTAAAGAAAGTGGAAACCGTCTTCAGGCAGAGGAGAATATGTTTACAGTTCACCTCCACATTATATTAGAAAGGTCTGGGATAAAGGGTTCTCAATTGTATGGGATTTTGTCACTTTAATGCAAATCCTGCACATTATAGCTTTGAGTGAGTAAGCACTCAGGAATGATCTGAAATCAGATCACTGCATTGGTCTACTACATTGGATTGCTGACTGTATTTATTAACCAATTACATCCTCATCATGACGGGTCATGTCAGTTGTATTTTTATGTTTGTATTTTTAGTTTGTTCAGTAGTGTGCAAGCAAAGTGCAACTGGCCCCTGAAGTCTGCTTTCTCCAAGCAGTCTGTACCAGAGTATGGTTTACTGTGGCCCTGGTGTATTAGGTGGATAAAGAGCAAGTTAACTTTCTCCTCTAAATAACTCCTCTTTTTAGTGTTTGTTCATTTAAAACTGGAGCAGCAGGTCGATCTCTGTCAGTTATTGATGAGCTCTGAGGGGGTGCCAGCAAGACAAATAAAACAATTTACGACCCAATTTGTTTACAGGTGACGTGTACACTGTGCTACAAACGTGCTCATGGTTCTAAAGTGTTCTTTATTGTAACTAAATGGATTGCTAATTCCCCAGTTTTTACCAGGAAGAGGCAATAAGTGTGGTGCTGTTGTCTCTGAACCACACTTATTTGCCCTACTTCAGCTAAAGAAGACTCATTACTCCTCTTCTGTGTGATCTATAGTTTTGTGTGGGGGAGGAGTTATAGCTGCCATGACATTTCCACACAGCTTCTCCCAGTTTACCCCTAAAATAATTGTTAAACATCTATTATTTTACATACTTCACCTGAAGATGCAGACCCTGACACTTGGGTAAAATTTATTTCTGTACATTTCATATCCAGGACAGGATTGGCCTCAGCTCACTCCCGTTGAACTCGTCTCGGTGAACTCTCTGTGGCAGCGCTTCCGGCTTGTGTTTCTTTTGTTGAAGTCCCAGATTCCTGGAAATGGGTGATGCAACTGTTCCTTATTGTCCTCCTGCAGTCGTAAAATGCTCCAGATGTGTGCTGCTGCTGGTGGCTCAGCCCTAAGTGTGTTTGTGTGCAACTCAAACAGGAAGCCAGCCAAACATGTTTTACATATCTGGACATATGACAGGATGGGAGAGAGAAACGAGTGCTTTACTTTGATTTGCATTGACTCTTGTGTGCTGCGATTGTTCAATTTTTAACTCCTTTAATTTTTAAATTTTAACTGCTTTTACCTTAAGTCCATTTATGTATGTATGTATGTTGACAAAGACAGGACTTGGATTGTTTTGTTTCTTGAACCTTCTTTTAAATAAAAGAGCATTTAAAGTTTATTTTTGTACAGCATTGTCAAACCTAAATTGAATAAATACATCGCTCTGCTCTGTGACTGCTCACATGTTGTCTTATTGTGTACTGAACATGACTCACCCATTTTCTCTTCGCTTTCTTTATTAAACTCTTCCATCTGTCCTGTCTTTCCATCCTGCCTCCTTCTTGTGTCTCCAGAACAAAAAGTCCAGTGGTGTGGCTGTGGAGAAGAGCAACGGGACACCTCTCATGGGCAGTGGCTCCAGGGACTGAGACGTGTCATGCGTCCTTCAAATGGGACTCTGGGGGGCCCTGACAGGGGCCCTGGTGCACACACGGGCAGACTTTAAGAGTGTTTGTTTAAAAAAAAAAAAGTGTGTCCAGTTCAAGTTGTCATACAGCAAATATTAGCATCCTGACATCCACGAGTTGACACAAAGAGCCAAGCTGGATGTCAATGGAGATGAGTGGTACCTGGTGGAGTCTTCTGCTGTTGTAGCCCATTCGCCTCAAGGTTGTGCGTGTTGTGGCTTCACAAATGCTTTGCTGCATACCTCAGTGGTAATGAGTGGTTATTTCAGTCAAAGTTGCTCTTCTGTCAGCTTGAATGAGAAATTGAACAGGTGTTCCTAATAATCCTTTAGGTGAGTGTATGTTTTAGCTAAGCATGCCACACTGTGGACAATGCCTGAAACGGCAACAGTAATCAATGTGGACGACGCCTGAGTTCATGCTTGCGCCCTGTTCTGAATGTCTTTTCATCACGTGCTGCTAATAGCCTACTGACATTTGTGTCTACAGACTGACTGTAAAGACACCACACCTGTAAATACAGTCAGGTAGGGCTGGACTGGGACAAAAAAAAGGCCCTGGCATTTTTGCTCAGACCGGCCCACCACAATCGGTCAGACACAACCAACTAGTACACCATCCTTGCGGTCCCTGTAGATATGCATATCTACTGTTCCATTCCAAAAACCCCTACAAAGCTGAGAACTAAGTGCCATGGACCAGTGTACCAGTGCAAGTGGACCAGTGTACTCACTCTCTCTTGACAGACTCCCTGGTGATCAAAGGTTCCTCCCTGTCTCTCTCCTCCACTGCTAACTCAACCTGGCTTGACTATACATAAGGACAGAGAGGATTACAATTATTTGGAAGAGTTATTAAAAGTACACTTAGTAAGGATCCATTTTGGTTATATAGTCCTGTATTCTTGAAGAGCAGGATTTCTAAATGGACAAAGTGCTCAATGTTATAAAAGCTAGTTAACCCTTTAGAACCCAATATAATGTGGATGTAGAATACTTAAAAAAATATATATATATTTTTATTCATTTTATGCTGATTAATTTTATGTTGCACTTTGAGGTTTTGTTAAAACAAAAAGTGCATTACAAATAAAATGTGTTATTATTATTATTAACATGCTTACCGTTTCAATTACACTCTCCATGTTTCTGCAAAATGTCGTCAGGTACTGTAGGCTTGGATACTGAAGCTACAGCACTAAACATGTCTGTTATTTTTGCACATGTTGAGGCATCAACCTCTAGCATTTTTATTTTTTTGGCCCGCAACTTCTCCGCACCCCCCTTGCACTTTGGTTTCTCCATCCTAAATCCACAGATTTCTGGCTCTGAGCCACTAACTGCATCTGACACAAGAAACAGAGGAGGAGGGGTGGAGCCTGTTAAGAGATGATTGGACCAGCCCAGTGTCAGTATGAAAAATGAACCAATGGGCCGCTGTCCCTGCTTTATGGGCCGGTCATTGGCCAATTAAAAAATATATATATATATCACATTATATGGACCGGCCCCCAAGTGCGTTGGCCCACCGGGCATTTGCCCGGTATGCCAGATTACCAGTCCAGCCCTGCAGTCAGGTCCATAAATATTGGGACAATTCCAATCTTTATGACCTTTTACATCCAAATCAGGTGAACGGTGAAGGAATTACAACAGTTTGTATATGTTCCTCCCACTTTTTAAAAGGGACCAAAAGTAATGGGACAGATTAACAATCATAAATCAAACTTTCACTTTTTAATACTTGGTTGCAAATCATTTGCAGTCAATAACAGCCTGAAGTCTGGAACGCATAGACATCACCAGACGCTGGGTTTCATCCCTGGTGATGCTCTGCCAGGCCTCTACTGCAACTGTCTTCAGTTCCTGCTTGTTCTTGGGGCCTTTTTCCTTCAGTCTTGTCTTCAGCAAGTGAAATGCATGCTCAATCGGATTCAGGTCAGCTGATTGACTTAGCCATAACATTCCACTTTCTTTCCCTTAAAAAACTCTTTGGTTGCTTTTGCAGTATGCTTCGGGTCATTGTCCATCTGCACAGTGAAGCGCCGTCCAATGAGTTCTGAAGCATTTGTCTGAATACGAGCAGATAATATTGCCCGAAACACAGCAGTCACATCATCAATAAATAGAAGAGAACCAGTTCCATTGGCAGCCATATGTGGCGTGACCGAACTGAGCAGATATATTTTAGATGTTTAAGAGTCTGTATAAAAATAGCCAACTACGCCACTCCGGGAATATCACCCAGAGAATATTATGGAAACAAGGACACACAGGTTCACTCACTGATAAAGGAGACAAGATATCAGTTTTTACAAAACAACTAAGATTTATTTATGTTGAGTGGCAGAAAGAACAAATAAAACCTTTATGAAGTAAATAAGCTGTTAGTTTATTTACAATAATAAAGTACCAATTCTAAAAAAAGGATCAAAATAATCTTTAAAAGAGCTACATGAATTCAAAGGGGCTGAGGCTTACCAGTGACGGGAAGTGTGAAGAAGAAGGAGGCTACATCCAGTGAGAATTAGGACACCCAAAACACACACACAAAAAGGGGAAAACCAAAGAAAAATACACGACTGGAGCACCACCACCAGGGGTCATCACTACCACCACATGGGACCTCAGCAACTGAAACAAAAATGATAAAATCGTTAACAGAGATGGTAAAATCATTAACATGTCACAGTACTTTTTTACAACAAACAGCTCACACCACAATCAATAAAATTCATATACACTCCCCTTGTACAGGGCAGGGGGTTCAGTCCCAATTAATCATAAAACAGTCCACTGGTGATGCCAAAGAACAAATAAACCGCAGCAGACAGAAACAGAAACAAAGACAAAACAGCAGCTCGTAAACAGCAGCGAACAGCTGCTAAACAAAACAGTAAACAGCGTCACACCGGCAGTAAAACAGCTGCCGGTGTGACGGATCAACTGGAGTCAGGTTATCCGGCGACACTGTGCAGCTGCAACAACAAAACAAAGTGTAGGTGTCTAGAGAGATGCCTGTTCAAAACACATGAGTCACATTAGCCTACTCATAGTCAGATGAGTAATGTTCGTGATAATGGCACATTTTTTGGTCCGAAGGACGTGGATTCCACCAACAATATAATTGATCAAAGGTTAAGTATTGTTGGAAAGCGTACACTGCAGTAAAGTAAGTTTGAGATTAGACGGAGTCGTCTGTCACAGATAGTGTCAGGTGAACTCTCAGGTTAACTTGTGATGCATCGACAGCAGCAGCTGACTTGACTTTACAATCGTGAAGTTTTACTACAATGACTTTGTCTTAACATGTGCTGTAATGTATGTAAGTAATCAAGGCCATTAAACACGCGATTACCGCTTTAGTGTCTCTGTTTGTCGCAGAATAGCTTAGCCGTAGCCTTAACAGTTACAACATTTTTAACGTCTTTTATTTTATTTTTTTCAGTCAACAGTTTCACTGTGACTTCAACAACTATGTTGTATTGTAGGCTAAACCTAATAAAAGTATGTTTTTACCTTCTCATTTCAGATCATGTCCAGTCTACACTACAGTTACAGAGTACAGCTGTACTTTCTTGGAACTTTCAGCTTTACTTGCATCTCCCACAACCTGTTTGTAAAAGTATCAACCTGCTGCATTTGACAGATGCTCATTGTCAGTAAATAAGAAGGAACCCACTGTGACACAACTGTGACATTAAAATGAATTCAACCATTCCAGAGGTTTGAATTTCCAACTACCTTTCAAGAGCTCCTACTCTCTGAACTACCTTTAACAAATATGACAGTGCTTAACATTCACACAGGGCATCAATCAAATGTAGACACAACTGCAACATGTAAACCAATACTGTATCTTTTTAATAGCATTCATTCATTCTTTCATATGTGTTCAGGTCTTTCTGTACTTTTTTTTTTTTTTTACATATTTTGGTAATTTCTTGTCTAAAGTACAATAAAAAGAAAAGATCAGTAAAGCACTCTTAACATTTATTTGCGACACAATAGACAAATGTCTGAAATATTAAGTACATATAAAAATAGGTTGGTAAATGTTAAATGATGTGCATTTATATAGCACTTTACATTGTGCTTTGCCATGACACAGGCCTGGCAGGGATGCTCCAAAAAGTTAAAAAGGGTAACAATTATTGTACTATATCAAATCTTCTTTAAATAATACTTCATATAATTTCTCATTTCATCTTTATTGTAGATTTGGCCAGATTCAACATTGCATTGGGAGCAATCTGTGATACACGACACTGGACACTAGTGTTAAGTTGAAATATATTAAAATGCCATGTTTCATGTATTGTACTGATTTAATAATGCTCCTCAGATCATTTATCCAAATGAAAAGAGGGCCCTTTTCATTGACCCTTTTGGTGCCACTGACGCACAAATAAAAAAGTGTAAGGAAGTAAGAAGGTGGGTAAAGTGGTGGCAACAATCCATTAAGTTCATGGATGTCTGTTGTACTAAAGGACAATAAGCTCTGCACCCGAGACCCCCCCCCATTTGTTCGACCAGTCATTTGCCTTTTCTTCTGCACATGGCCTACTTTATGTAAATGCACCTTACATTGTCTAACTGTAGGTTTGACAGATGACTAAAACATGTTTAAATGTGTAACTCTTTTATTTTTGTATTCAATCTGCAAAACACAAATCATTTTCACTGATCTGGCAATAAACTTGATTGTGCCAAATTTCTTTTTTTTTTTTTTTACATTTGTAATTGCATTGTTTAGTTTTGACAGCATTTATGTTTCCATTTTAAAGTGTGAGATACACAGGAAAGAAATGCATCGACATTTACAAAATGCACATGCAGATGAACTAAATGTTTTTTGTTTTATGTATAAATTCTAGTGTTTATGAACCTCAGTGACAAAGCTATGTTTGGTAGAAAAAAAAGATAGTCCCTCACAGCAAACAGGGCTTTAGACAACTGTCTAGTTTAATCTTTTTGTGCAAATTCAACTGGCTCAGGTGAACTGGGGAAAGGTGGCTGTGTCGATGCCTGTTCAAAACACATGTACCTGTAACATAGTTGATCATGTAAAACTGCTTATCGCTGTTAATCTGATTTGTAATCGAACAATGTACTTTTTGGCACAAAGGTAAAGGTTTATTAAATTTGGCTCAGTTGTTGGAGAGAGCAGAGCACTGAAGTCAGTTTGTCTTGTGGCTAAGTCCCAAGTTAACCTGTGACATTTCAACTTGTTTTAGACTTTGGTGTGAGCTTAGTGATGGGTTAACAGTAAAAACAGAGCTGTTCAAGTAGAATTGTTTGCATGTCGTTGGGCTTTTTTAAGGGTGTGCGGAGTAAACCTTGTGTTTAGAACAAGCGCCATACTGACTCTTGGAGAGCGCATTTTCTACGTAAATAGAAAACGTTTTTCTCTACAGTTTGTCACTGTGCTTTGTCTCGGCAAAGTAGCTTACCACATCTATCAAACGACTGCTCACATCAGTGTCCTGACAGAGTCCTGACAGTGTCCTGACAGAGTCCTGACAGTGTCCTGACAGTGTCCTGACAGAGTCCCGACAGTGTCCTGAAGGTTTGGAAGTATCGCTTTTATAAGACGTCCTGAGAACGATTCACGTGAACCTTAATATTCTGCTGTTGGACACACACAGACTGATCTGGGATTATTTTTATTGGTGTTATGCAGTTGACACTGTTAAACCAAATAAATACATGTAATGGAGGTTTTCTGTTGTAATTTCTCTTCAATAAACCTTTTGAAAAGTTTTTATAACAATGTTTTATATGGTTCATATTGACATTGTCATAAATATTGGTTTTATATTCATTTCTGTTTCCAGCCTTTAAAGTGTCACTATTAAATGTATAAATGTCCTGTGAACAGTCAGAACCAGTTTAATGTTGTGGAGTTGCCTTTTGGAAAGGGAACTAATGGATAAATGTATTTTTCTTGAGGTTTGTTGTAAAGAACAAATGTAAACTCATAATGTCTAAGGCCTGTGGAAGTTCTTACATCCAACACAGACCTCACAAGTGAACAATACCAAAGGCTCTAATGTCAAAGGTCAAGGGAAGAAACATAACAGAAGCAAACATTCAAATTTCATCATTATGGGGTTTTACAAACTATGAAGAAGAATGTTTTATTATTTCAGAGGGAGACATAAGCTACATTTATATACTATTTATTTATTTATTTATTCTCTAAGGTCATCTATTTATATGAGTTTGTGCTTAATTATAGTGCACGTAAAGAACAAAATAGAATAGAACTTTACCAAAGTGGAACGTTTCCTTCAGCTCACCAGTACATGAGACAAACATACAACATAAAGCAGAGTCAGTCATAAAGACATGGGACAAACAACTTTTTAAAGACAGCTTTAGTTGCCAGTACGACTCCAGCGCTGACCAGAGACAAGAGCTCACATAATAACCGTAAGAGTAGCCTCAACTGTTTTATTCTCATTGTACTGAACCATTATATTATTGCAGGTAACTCAGTTACAAGTTTTTAAAGAAGTTGCACAGCATGAGTACCACGTCCACGCCAGTGTTCCTTTTGTAGTATTTCGTCTGTAGTATTTCTTCTGTAGTATTTCTTGATTTAAAGGCTGTTTCTCATGTTACACAAGTTAAACGGAGATCGTCTGGATCAACTGGTGACAGCGCTGTCCTGTTTACATCGAGTTATAATCCACAAACCGTTCTCGAATCAAAGCCGCTTCACGCTCGTTCTTTCTCATCGACACTAAAAGAGACATCATTATAGACATGTCCGCTGTAAAAAGAATCACATCAATGTCATTTAAGACGAAATAATACCTATATTTCCTGGTTTGTAAAAGTGGGGTCCTAGAGAGGAACGCCCACAAAAAACATCTGCATGTCGCCAGATAACCGGCTTTGCCAGTTGATCCGTCACACCGGTACACAAAACAGCAACGAACAGCTGCCGGTACACAAAACAGCAACGAACAGAAGCCGGTACACAAAACAGCAACGAACAGCTGCCGGTACACAAAACAGCAACGAACAGAAGCCGGTACACAAATCCTTCTGGGCGCTGTATCCGCCCAGAAGAACGCAGGCAGCGGGGGCCTAAACAGCTACAACATAAAGACAGAATCAGGGTCGGCTTACAATATGCTCTCCAGGGTGAAACACAATAACGTCCTTACTTACATACCCAGTTTGACCACAGCCCAGTGTCCTGGTCGTTCACA
The DNA here is from genome assembly GCA_024416835.2 of Perccottus glenii. Classification (NCBI taxonomy): domain Eukaryota; kingdom Metazoa; phylum Chordata; class Actinopteri; order Gobiiformes; family Odontobutidae; genus Perccottus; species Perccottus glenii. Next base: position 4,463,779 of record CM044549.2, on the reverse strand, counting down.
GGCAGAGACAGGCTCCTCTTCTCCTTCTGCATGTTCTCCTCCTTCCTCTTCTTTGCAGGAGAAGTGTTGGGGACCGAGGTTTTCCAGATACTTAGCAGCGACAGTTTCTTGTTTCATACCAGCTCTTTGCTCTGCCGCACCAGTAACAACTTTATCTGCTTTTTTGCTCTGTCCTGTCTCAGTTTGTCCAGAGGGTCAATGCTCTTCTTCCTCTTGCCTTTCTTTCTCGGCCACTGGGGACTTTTTCTTCTTCTTCCAAAAGAACCTATCTTTTGGACAAGGAGCTGCCCATCACTTTACAGGAGGAACAAGAACACGTAAAAGCTACATTAGTGAATCTGAAGTTGTGCTTATTGTGACCATACCTATAAACTGGGTGGGTGAGGGTGGAGGGTACATTGTACACACACAGTAGTCATTGTTACAAATAAACTGTCTTGTACTCAGGGTTCGAATTACAAAGTGGCTTTCGGGGGAGCCCTATTTTCCGATCCTCCCTGACTGACTTTAACGCTTTTGGTGCATGTTAGGGCATTTAAAAAAATAGGTTTACAGTAAACCTATTGTTTACTTAGTAAACTGTTTACTATAAAACGCAAGCGTCAGTCAGTGTTGTCAGTGTTAGGGCAAACAGCTCTGTCCACGGTTCTTAATCAACCATGCTTAGACTTACATCATGCAAATCATGATAAAAAAACTGAGTAACTCACATAACAATCATAAAAAAAATACATCAATATTAAATAGGATTAGGGCCAATCCTCACAAATGCACAGATCAAGTAAGTAATTCCATGATTCTTACCTCGGCGAGCAACAGCCTTTTTGCCTCCATGCATACTGTACATCCTAACTTCTGATTTTTGGAATAGAGCCATGTATTCCTGATTCTCCACTCACTCCATTGCTTTGTTGTCCAGTTGAAAGGTGTTGCATGATCGCCTGGTCCGCTGCAGGTCGCAGCGGTGGTTTCTGGCGCCAAAGTCTCGCTATCCTCGCTGCTGGTGCTGTCACTAGCAGCAACTTTTAGCGCGGCGGCGTATCACTGGCAAGCTAGTTGTAGCTGGTGCGCTGTCATCACTCCTCTTCGTTTGTTTTATAAATCCAAATTGACTGAGGTTTGGCTGCTTTCTTTTTGACATTCTTATTAGTATCCACAGAGTGTTCCAAAAAACGAATAAAGTATGTTTTGAACTTGAAGTTAAGCTAACATTCAAATACCAACTCATTGAGAAGTTCAAGTAGTGACGTAAACGTAGTAATTTCAGTGCAGCGCCGCCACGCATGGCTGGTCACAGCAGGAGACACAGCGGAAAATAGTGTTCGGAAATAGTAATGTAATGAGCGAATAAACACACAACATTGACACATTTTTAATATCATCATTTATTTCAGGAACCTTAATGTACAGAAAATCCAAATCTATATGCGACACAAAAATAGACAGTGTTTTAGAGCTCCCCCTAAATGTCTCAAAGTAGGCTTTCAGGGGAGCCCAGGTCCTTTTCAGGATTCGAACCCTGCTTGTACTGAATATAAATGCAGACCGCTAAAGACAGGTTAAAACTGTGACACATGATTCAATGACATGGGTCTCTGGACAAAAGTTTTTACTCCAGGTTTGGATAAGAGACTTGAAAGTGGGACAGCTCCGAACTCGTTAGGCATTCACCAAACTAAGTGAGACTTATAGTAGTTCTGGTTTAGATCCTGCTTTAGCCGTAGGGTTTTAGTTCTGATGACATAATTAGTAAAGGCATAAGCACTCCATTTGTGATGTCAAAGGGCACTGGGGTAAAAACACCCCTTAACTTCTCAGTCAACCTGTGTAAAAGCTCCTGTGGATAAAGTAATTGACAAAATGAAAAATGAACACGTAAAAACACTGTAGGTTCTCTGTCATCCAGGTCATGACACACTCAGGTGGTTTTGGAAGAAGAATCTGGACCCATTCATCTGTGAAGATACAAACTCCACTGAGGAGTCCGCCTCAGGACTGACAAGGCCACATGGATTAGACAAATCAACTTATCTTTGTCAGACTATGTCCACATGCATTTTTACTTAAACCATTGCTTTTTATTCACTCAATATCAGAATAAAATAAAGTGGTCTAAAGCACAAAAGCCAGATTTACAGATAACTATGGTTGGGACATCAAACAATGATGCCCTGTCTAACTGGTTTTGGAAAACTGTTTTGAGTGAATTTAAAGTAGTTCACAGTCGCCACACAAACCAAACAAGACCACAGCTACACTGAATATTCCACATTCAGGCACTTCGGCACTTTGCTGTCAGCGGGGATCTTGTCTTTAGGGTGGACCAGTTTTTGATGCGGATGAGGAATGAAACCTACGTCCAGAAACCTTTTCTTGAAGAAGTCCTGGATGACTGAGAACCTCCACAGACAGGCGCTGTAGAAATAGATAAATATATCTATATATTTGAAGAACAAGGAACACACCAGGCAGGTCCGAGATACTGTTGTGGAGAAGTTTAAAGCCAGATTTGGATACAAAAAGATTCCCCAAGCTTTAAACATCCCAAGGAGCACTGTGCAAGCGATAATATTGAAATGGAAGGAGTATCAGACCACTGCAAATCTACCAAGACCTGGCCGTCCCTCTAAACTTTAAGCTCATACAAGGAGAAGACTGATCAGAGATGCAGCCAAGAGGCCCATGATCACTCTGGATGAACTGCAGAGATCTACAGCTGAGGTGGAAGACTCTGTCCATAGGACAGCAATCAGTCGTATACTGCACAAATCTGGCCTTTATGGAAGAGTGGCAAGAAGAAAGCCATTTCTTAAAGATATCCATAAAAAGTGTCATTCAAAGTTTGCCACGAGCCACCTGGGAGACACACCAAACATGTGGAAGAAGGTGCTCTGGTCAGATGAAACCAAAATCAAACTTTTTGGCAACAATGCAAAACGTTATGTTTGGTGTAAAAGCATCACAGCTCATCATCCTGAACACACCATCCCCACTGTCAAACATGGTGGTGGCAGCATCATGGTTTGGGCCTGCTTTTCTTCAGCAGGGACAGGGAAGATGGTTAAAATTGATGGGAAGATGGATGGAGCCAAATACAGGACCATTCTGGAAGAAAACCTGATGGAGTCTGCAAAAGACCTGAGACTGGGACGGAGATTTGTCTTCCAACAAGACAATGATCCAAAACATAAAGCAAAATCTACAATGGAATGGTTCACAAATAAACATATCCAGGTGTTAGAATGGCCAAGTCAAAGTCCAGACCTGAATCCAATCGAGAATTGGAACTGAAAGCTGCTGTTCACAAATGCTCTCCATTCAAAAACTTGCCAACTCATTCAGGTCGTTGGCAAGTTGTTGATTAGCCTCAGTGCAGGGGGATGGTGTCTTGTAGTTTGTGATGGCTCTGAGGCTATGTCCACACGAAGCCAGTGCATCCCCTATCCGATCTTGAGACGGCGTCGTCTCAAGAAAATATCTGCGTACACACGACCGGCTGAAAGCGAGACCAGTATGGGGCGCTGTAATTCTGCCACAGATATACACTATACACGGAGAAGAAGACTTTGAGCATGCGCATAACCTTGCGCGCTGCAGAAGAAGACGGAGACCTAAATATTTCTTTTCTAATAAAAACAAGTTCTCAAATTGTTGCAGTCATTTATTTAGACTGTAGTAATTGGTGCCCTCATGTTTGTTGTTTGCTCTTCAATATACGGACTGAGTTCTGAGTGCTTTGGACATGCGGAAATTCTCTCTCCATTCATTTTCTCCAGGTTGCTCTCCTGGTTCTCTTTCGCGGTGGATCTAAGAGCATGTGGCGTATGGTGCTGTCCATTATCGCTTGTTGCTCACCACAACTGCATAGAAGCAATAGATTTTGCTGTAATAAAGCTAGTAGGCTTAGTAGCTTCTGCAGCACGAACTCAATCATGTAGTCCGCCATTATTGTTGTTGCTGTTACGTGCGATGAGGCCGACACGTGATGCGATGACATCATCGTTTTCACAAAATATACGGATTGGCTGTACACACGACACCGCAAGGGTGTCGCAAAGGTGTTGTCGAAAGATTTATCCACTTTAGAACCCTGTTTCAAAAATAGCCATTCAGTCTCCCAAAACACCGGATCCGTGTGGACGAAAGGCCAATACGATACAAAATGTATATGGATACAGTGATTTGTGTCTCCGTGTGGACAGCCCCTTAGACCTCTCCACACTGAAGTTGAGTCGTTGGAAGTAAACTGATCTTCCAACTTTTTAGCAAAGGTCTTTTTAGCCGCTCTGATCTCTTTGTTCAGTGTGTTCCTGGCCTGATTGTACAAGACCCTGTCCCCATTTCTGTAGGCATCCTCTTTGGCCTGACGAAGATGTCTGAGTTTTACTGTAAACCATGGCTTATCATTGTTGAATGTTAAATAAGTCCTGGTAGGAATGCATACATCCTCACAGAAACTAATGTAGGATGTTACGGTCTCTGTGAGTTCGTCCAGATCGGTGGCAGCAGCTTCAAAAACACTCCAATCAGTGGTGTCAAAACAAGATTGTAAATCCTGCTCTGTTTCGCTGGTCCATCTCTTCACAGTCTTTACTACGGGTTTAGCAGATTTAAGTTTCTGCTTGTAGGACGGTATAAGATGAACCAGACAGTGATCAGAACGTCCCAAAGCTGCTCGTGGAACAGAGTGGTATGCATCCTTTATTGTGGTGTAACAGTGATCCAATATATTACTGTCTCTGGTGGGACATGTAACATGCTGTCTGTATTTTGGGAGTTCACGGAAAAGATTGGCTTTATTAAAGTCCCCAAGAATGATTAAAACAGAGTCCGGGTGTTGTTGTTCTGTCTCTGTGATCTGATCAGCGAGTTTCTGTAAAGCTGAACTCACATGCGCTTGCGGAGGGATTTCCCCGTAGATTCTGATTCGCGATCCGCTCTGAACAGCTGAAAGCCCGGCAGATGGAGCGTGCTGTCCGGTATGGCGTCATTCAGCCAGGTTTCCGTGAAACACAGAGCAGCAGAGTGTGAGAAATCCTTATTTGTCCGAGAGAGCAGAAGGAGTTCGTCCGTTTTGTTGGGTAGAGAGCGGAGATTTGCGAGATGGATGCTAGGCAACGGCGTTCGAAATCCGCGGTTCCTGAGTCTGACGAGCGCTCCGCCGCTTCCCCTCGCGCTGGCCCTGAAGCGTTTGATCAGCGCCGCCGCTCCTCCGATAACAACGTTCAGTAAAACGTCTGAATAATTTAAATCCGGTAAAAGATCTTGTGGTGTGTTCTGCCGAATGTTCAGCAGTTCATCCCTGGTGAAACTGATCGTGTTTGTTAAACAAAAAACAGGAAAAACGAACAAAAACAGTACAAACACTGGAGAGCCAAGCACTGAAGCAGCCGTGCGCGGCGCCATCTTAATAGTTGTCGCGGCTTGTAGTCCGTGCGATGTAGAAAATTACTATATCCCGAAACTCGGACATTTTTTTCCCTTTGTTTTTTCCCCCTCTTGTCCTGTCCAGCATCAAAGCGCAAGCATAATCACCTTGATAACCTAAGTTAAGAAGCTTATTTTATTTTTTATGCTTGTTTGTAGATTAACTTTTACATACTCATGGTCTTTCCCTCTCACAGAGAGACAAAACAAACGCACATAGTTACAAACGTCAGTCTGTCGCGCATGCTACGTCATACGCCCTCGACCAGCAGAAAGATAGCAGAAGATAGCCAGAAGAGCCCCTAAGGAAGAAATCCCTGGGCAGCTTCTTTAAAACTGCAGCAACATCTTCTGCCACATTGTCGCAGAGAGAGCTTATTGAAAAAGAGTTGGCTGCCTACTTGCAGTCTGTTAATGTTGACAGCAGAGGTTGCGCTAGACTTTCTCACTCTCCGTTATTTTGACGAACGGAGTCGTAAAATTGCCGTCCTCGTCTATTATTACCTGTCATTTTTTATTTTCATACTTTAATAATACTTATAATGGCTTTTTGTTTTACTCACGTTTCAAGAAATTTCAAGACGAGAATAGGACAGAATATTTGTTTTATTTAAGTACAACAGATAACGTTACACAAAAAGTGAAAGGATATTTTGTGATTGAACTCTAGAGAACGCAGTATATTACACAATGATTCCGACAAAAATGAACTAAACTTAATTCCCTCGCCGTTGTTGTGCCCTGACAAGTCCGATACTTTTGTTAGTTTTTCTACAGATGTCGCAGAACATTTTTTCCTTCTTTCCACCTCAGCCATGTAACATCCGTTCCCACTGAACACTCCCTCTTCTTCACCTCCTTTTTGCCGCTTGTCCCGTAACACCTGTCGGTGACTGCTCAGTGTTCTCCGTTTGTCCTTCTTCACCCTCCACTGCATCATGTCCTCTTTTTTTCACCTTTTATTTACAGTATCAGAACTTTTGGCGGTTTTGAACAAGACAACACAATTCAAGATAATTGCTGATTGATTTGTACATTCGCAACCAACTGGTCAGGAGTAGGAATTACAATAGCTCACCCTCAGAATAATGTCAAAATGACGAATGGCATTCAGATTTTTCCGTCCCAGCTAAAAAAAAAAAACGTCAATGACGTTAAATATTCGGTATTGTGTTTGAAACCATAGGATTGTTTCATTAAAAAAACTAAAAGGAGGGTCATTTTTATAAATACACTTTCTTTTCCAACATTTAATTTCCTATTATGCAGCTAAATTTTATTTTTTGCCAATTTTGAAATTACCTATGACATCCTGCACAAAAGCGCATTATATATATTTGTTTTAGATATCCTAGTGGCATTATGCACAATAGGTGCACTTAAATTTAGTGTTGTTTTGAAATGTGACAACATGCACAAAAGGGCACTTTTTTATTTGTTTTAAATTATTGTATTGGCATTATGGACAAGACGTGCACTTTAATTTTGTGTTTTGAAATGCCATGTGAGTTACAGCATGCACAAGCGTGCCCTAATGTCTTGTTTTGAAATGTTGTTTGAATGGTGCAGAGTGTTGCAGAATATGCAGAACGTCTTCTTGCATGTCATGTGCAGGGCTCTGTACATCACAGTCTTTGGAAGCTGAACTTTTGAAAAGAACGATCTCGGTTTATAAGCGGCAGTCCACTCCACCTTTCAACTGTTTAGCATCATAAGCTGCATATAAAACTAGTCAAAATTTAATTTATATTCTACCAAAAGTGTTAACATCAATCGACTGTCATTTCACAATATTGAATCACTCAGTTTAAAATAAATACTACAAACGTTGGTGAAAAAGCGAACTAACGTTAACTTAAAAACAATGGGGCTACTGTTACTCAATAAAAAATGACCACCAGAATGAAAATGGCTTACCTCAATGTGTTTCCTAAGATTGGAAGGAGAATTCCAGTACGAAGAATGCAAAGGCAAAGAAGGCAGTTAAAAATGAATGACTCGTTTTACTTCAAAATAACACCGCAAATAAGGCCACGGATGTTGTGGCACTGGCACTTTAGATCCAGGAGTTTGTGATTCTTTCATCCTAATGAAGAGTGAAGACAATCTGCACTCTCAGAATGATATGCTGTTGCACTGACGCACTAAATAAGAGGTAACCAGTTCAAAACAGAGCGCGCGCTGTGTCCTGATTGGTGGTTTGCTGCGTGATTGCCCTCTTTAGTTTTTTTCTATCCACTCATGAATAAAAAGGAATGACAAATTTTGCAAAATGTAATTGAGTAAAAAGTAAGATATTTGACTTTGAAATGTAGTGAAGTTAAAGTAAAAAGTATCCCCGAATGGAAATACTTAGTAAAGTACAGATACTGGAAAAAACTACTTAAGTACAGTAACAAATTACATTTACTCCATTACTGTCCACCACTGGTTGTCTTGCATGAACTGCACGTTTGAGATCTCCTCAGAGTGGCTCAGATATTGAGGTCAGGAGACTGAGGCCAGTCCGGAACCTTCACTTTATGCTGCTGTAACCAATGACAGGTCGACTTGGCCTTGTGCTTTAGATTGTTGTCATGTTGGAATGTCCAAGTATGTCCCATGCAGTTTCCGGGTGGATGTGTGCATTAGTTTCTGATATTATGCTGCATTCATCTTGCTATCATTGACCAAGTTTCCTGTGCCTTTATAGTTCACACATCCCAAAAACATCAGCAATCAGCCTCCATGTTTCACAGTAGAAATGTATCTTTCATCATAGGCCTTGTTGATTCCTCTCCAAATGTAACGTTTATGGTTGTGGTCTAAAAGTTCAATTTTGGTCTCATCACTCTAGGACTGTAACTAACGATTATTTTGATAATCGATTAATCTGTCGATTATTGCATCAATTAATTGGATAAGGACAACAAAAAAATAAATATTATGTTTCTTGCATTTTATTCAATGCATGTTTGTAAAACATAACTTGTATGAACACACTGGGCTGATCATATACTGTGCAAATGTTAATCTTCATAAAAAAATACAAATAATCATACAGTCTTTGCACAATAGCAGCCTAATAATACAAATATAAACTGCTGACCACTATCTTATTTGAAAACTTTGGAACTAGCTTGAAACAGAAAAATCTCCAAATATCAAAAACTTAAAGTGCACAAAGAATGCAAATAAAAATTTGAAATTGTCTTCTTTCTTTTCAACTTAATCTTTCTCAGAGGTTGGTAGAATAATCACAACAAATATTTGCCCCAGACTTCAGTAAGCAAAACCAAAAATGTACTCAAGTAGAATTATTAGTGCAAAAAACATTATTCCACTACAAGTAAAATGTATTTAAGGTACAATGTCAAAATGTTACTGGGTAATTTCCATCTTTGCTATTTTTAATAAAAATGATAACAGTAGTTGTATAATGGGTTGCCCAGCTCACAGCCCAGCAACGAAACTCATTGGTTAAGAAAAAAATGTGGCCTGCCTGCCTGCTGCGGAGAACAGTCGCTCAGCTGGAGTTGAGGTGCTAGATGTACACAGGTAACACTTTGCCAACCTTGATAAGTGAGGATATTTTAATTTGTTAGTCTTACACAAGTGTAAAGGATTTGCTACCAAAGTAGCTGAGCACCTCTTGCCTGACTCCCTCAGTGAGTTTCCTAGCCTCAACCTCTTCTTCACTACTAGTATCCGAGTAAAGCAGTGACTTGATGGGCGTTTTATCAGAAAGGGGGCTTTTAGTTGCTGGTGTCAGTTGTTGGTGGTTACTGTGGGGCTGCTGGAGCTGCTCAGTCTCTACCATTATCATTTGCACTTTGGCATGTACTTTAAAGCTGTCCTCAGACAACAAGAACCAATTTTTTTTGAAACGCAGATAAAGGGAGGAGCTGATGATGACTGTATTTTGTGCTGCATCAAAAAAAAATAGTTTCATTTTTCCATCACTGCTCACGTTGTTCAACAGCCGTGTGCTGAAATGCTTGTGCTCCAGCACTTTCAAAGTCCATACCTTGACTAACCCTTTTACTAGCAGTGCCACTAAAGACAGTGTGGTGTAGGTCTCACTGCTCATCTAAACCGTGGCCGTGTCAAAGAGTTTCAGGGCTGTGGAAAGCTCTTCAATCAAAATCCATTGTTCAGGCTTCAAGTCAAGATATTGTTTGGCTGTTTTTGTAACAGTGGTATTGGAGAGTGTAGCTGTTACAGGCCACCTTTGCTCTAGGAGGCAAAAGTATGTAAAAAGTACTATTCCATCTAGTACTTACATCTTGAATGAGCTTGTGCTCAGGTGTACCCATTTGTAGCTGTTTTTGTTTTAGTTTAGCTGAGGCAAGTTCGCTTTTTTAATAATGCTCATCAAGGCTTTAGTAATGTGAGCATGTTTGAGAGCATGAGTAATCACTAGCTGCAGTGAATGTCCAGTGCACCTAATAGAAGACCAGCCGTACTTCTCTTCCAGAAGCTTACCTGCTGCCACAATATTGGCACCGTTGTCATGCACTATTGAAATAACTTTGTCAAAAGGCATACCAAACCTCTGAAGTGATTCTTCCAACCACATAGCAATGTTTTGGGCTGTGTGCCTATCTTCAAGGGGCATTGTTGAGAGACAAATTGAGTTCATTGTCCAGTCATTGTCAATGTAGTGAGAGGTTATGCCCAAATCAGCCTCTGTGGCTACACTGGTCCAGATGTCAGCAGTCAGGTGCAATTTTGCTGTTGATTGCATTCAAGATTGTTATGACTTTGTTGACAGTGTCTTTGTATTTTGTTTCCATTAACCTTGAAAAATGTGGTCGTGAGGGGATCTTGTATCCAGGGTTGAATTTTGATATTTTTTTAAAACCCTTCTCCTTCCACCATTGACATGTCCGATACCAGCATTTCCAAAATACTTTGCTGCGGAGTGCACTCCTTTTTCCAGAGAAAATTACTTATGTTGGGCTGTTTCTTTTTTAATATTACTTTTCCTTCTGCTCATGTCCTGTCCTTCAGAGGGCTGCAGAGGGCCTCCTCCTTAACACTGTGTACTGCTGTGTATAAAACCACATTTATTGTTTACTTTGTTAAGCAAACCTCACTCTGTAGCCTTGATACATGGTAAAATGGTAATGCATTTATATAGCGCATTTTTGCACCCTTCTCGGGCACCCAAAGCGCTTTACATCATGCTTCCACTCACCCCATTCACACACATTCACACCTGGGGCAGACAGAGATGGGGGCTGCCATACAAACGGCGCTCAACCTTCTCCTACCACCACCAAACACACCTCTACAGTCACACACATTCATACACCAGTGCTACGGACACTGGAGGCAAGGTGGGTTAAGTGTCTTGCCCAAGGACACAACGACAGTATGAACTGTGGGGCGAGCGGGAATCGAACCTACTACCTTCCGGTTGAAGAACGGTCGCTCTACCACTGAGCTACTGTTTGTACATGTTTGTACTTTGCTTCTTCATTGCAAGAATTAAACCTGGCCATTTGCTTTCTAAAATATACTCTGTCTACGTGTCTCTCTGGATAACATAAGGATATAGAATTCTTATAACATATTGGTGCCAAGACCCGGATCTCAATATTTGTTGTTTCCCGTACAAAGATTGCGCTGAAGAAATGCACAAAAAAGCATTTCTTGTAAGTCCCAAGCTGTGCTGTTAAAGCAGTACAGGCCAGACCTCCACTCTGTGTGTGTGAAGCGCAATGATGAGATCTGAACTGAAAAAAGAGCAGAGAGACGAGAGGACAGAACAGACAGTCTGGCTGAGGAACAACTGGACTATTGGACTTACAACTCAGGTAAACAGCTGTTTAATTTTGTGTGTGTGTGTGTGGTTGCGAACCCAAAGCTTCCGGGAGTAGAGTAGTTTTGGAAATCTGGCGGATGTTTAGCGGGCTACATGTATTTACATCACCATAGTTGATGTGTTTCCATGAAGTTGGCCAGCATAGGAGATTCTAAAACACTGAGAGATCAAGACCCTTAAATGGTGGGGTCTTGATCTCTCAGCGAGACAGGTAGGGTCTCCGCTTTGTCGAGACCCTACCTGTCCATCTTATGGTGAGATTGATGCGGGATATTCAGATGTTAATCTGTGGTAAAGATTATTGTCTTGCTAGATATAAGTTTGATAGATACCCTGTGCTCTGTAAGTTTTTATGGAATCCTTGAAACTGAGTCTGACGGTGGAGTCCGTTCCATTCTATGTGAGATAGGATAACTATCGAGTATGGGGGATTAAATATACACACGTGGACAAAATTGTTGGTACCCTTCGGTCAATGAAAGAAAAACTCACAATGGTCACAGAAAAAACTTATTCTGACAAAAGTAATAATAAATTAAAGCCGCAAGCGGCGATAAAGGCCCTCGCCTCCCTTGAGACCGCGGGGACACATATATTCGGAGGATTGCATGTCGTGCTTTAAAGCAAATTTGGAGCTGTTTAGATGAAAACCCTTTAGCACAAAGTGTACGATTTAGGTGGTCATGTATTCCACCCAACATTTTCTGTTGAGAAGGATCCTGGCAATTGGGAAATGGCATTTATTTCCCAATAGTTGCCTCTTCACAGACTCATTACGACCACAGCCACAAATCTATCAAAACAAATTGATAACTTTTTTTGCACACGTGTCTAGATGATACTCACCAAATTTGGAGCTGTTTAGATGAAAAGCCTTTAGACACAAGGGGTGCAATTTAGGTGGTCACGCATACACCCAACATAGTAGATTTCCTGTTGAGTTTACGATATGGCTGTAATACATTTTTCTGTTCGCCCTGAGGTGTCCTATGGATGTACCAAGTTTCATTTTTCTACGTTGGAAAAAGTTACTTTCACTTTCCATAGGCCCAATGTATTTTGACTTTTGTAGGGATCGCCACTGAGTCATTTTTCATATTTTTTTCGCGACTTCAAATACATAAATTTTTCCGAGCTTGAAGTCTGGGACCAATAAAATTACTTTTAGTTGCACGTTTACTGGGTCAAATTGAGGATCATTTTGCAGAAAAATTATAATAAAAAAATATACCAAATTATAATAAAATAAAATATAACTCGAGCAAAAAGTCTAGAAAAACGCTTGTCTATTTTACATACATGTGTGTAGCTCATTTTGCCCAAGTTTGGTGTCTGTGGAATGAAGCAGCTATTTTCTGAGTTCTTTTACATCAAAAGAGGTGTATTTTAAGTCGGTTCACATTTTCAATTCAAAATGGCCGCCTTCCGTGTGTGATAGGGTGTGGTCCCCATTGGCTTTTTGTTCATAAGCCCATGCTGGATGTGTGTACCAAGTTTCATTTGCCTACGACAAACTAAAATTTTCATTTCCCATTGACTTTTTCCAAATATTTGGGACGTTGCTATGGCAACACATTTATAGATAGGGGGTGGTTGTCATTGGCTTTTATGCTCATCATGACATAAGAGATGTGTGTACAAAATTTTATGTCTCTATGACAAACTAAATTCTTGGGTCCATTATAAGTTTGTAGGGGGCGCTGGAGAGCCATTTCTAAAGATAACCCTTTTATTTACATATTTTTGTGTTCAGGTCATGAATGTGCACAAACGCCTTTTTGGGTCCAACTCGATCCGAGAAGGCGTTTGAGAGTTAAGAGACGTTTTATTTTCACAAAAATGGCCACCTCGTTACAGGCTTGCCACACCCATACCCGATAAGATATCAACAACAAAGTCACAACTTTGGTTGGCACACGTGTCTAGATGATACTCACCAAATTTGGGGCCATTTAGATTAAAACACAATGATTTGCATCTTTCTGCGCAGTGCGATTTTAGTGGCCGCGTTTCACCCCACATGGCGGACTTCCTGTTAAGTTTAGGGTGTGACTGTCATTGACTTTTCTGTTTGCCCTGAGGTGTCCTATGGATATACCAAGTTTCATTTTTCTACGTTGGAAAAAGTTACTTTCACTGCAAAATTGTTGTACGGCCTCCTGTAACTGTCCAGTTTTGAGGACTGTTCTAGTCAACCTCTCAGCAGGAATATTTTGGCCTTTAAGGTCAGGGCTCATGAGCAAGTCAGCAGGTTTTGCTCTTTTGTTTGGTTTGAAGGGTGTCTTTTACGGCATGTTTCAGCTCCTTCAAAGATGCTCAATAGGATTGAGGTCAGGGCTCATAGAAGGCCACTTTAGAATAGTCCAATGTTTTCCTCTTAACCATTCTTGGGTGTTTTTAGCTGTGTTTTGGGTCATTGTCCTGTTGCAAGACCCATGACCTGCGACTGAGACCAAGCTGTCTGACACTGGCCAGCACATTTCTCTCTAGAATCCCTTGATAGTCTTCAGATTTCATTGTACCTGCACAGATTCAAGACACCCTGTGCCAGATGCAGCAAAGCAGCCCCAGAACATAACAGAGCCTCCTCCATGTTTGACAGTAGGGACAGTGTTCTTTTCTTGATATGCTTCATTTTCCGTCTGTGAACATAGAGCTAATGTGCCTTGGCAAAAAGTTCCATTTTTGTCTCATCTGTCCATAGGAAATTCTCCCAGAAGCTTTGTGGCTTGTCAACATGTAGTTTGGCATATTCCAGTCAAGCTTTTTTATGATTTGTTTTCAACAATGGTGTCCTCCTTGGTCGTCTCCCATGTAGTCCACTTTGGCTCAAACAAGGACGGATGGTGCGATCTGACACTGATGTTCCTTGAGCATGGAGTTCACCTTGGATCTCTTTAGAAGTCTTTCTGGGCTCTTTTGTTACCATTCGGATTATCCGTCTCTTTGATTTGTCATCAATTTTCCTCCTGCGGCCACGTCCAGGGAGGTTAGCTACAGTCCCATGGATCTTAAATTTCTGAATAATATGTGCAACTGTAGTCACAGGAACATCTAGCTGCTTGTAGATGGTCTTATAGCCTTTACCTTTATAATGCTTGTCTATATTTTTCTTTCTATCCTCCTGCGACAACTCTTTCCTTCGCTTCCTCTGGTCCATGTTGAGTGTGGTACACACCATGTACATACACACACATAAACAAACATGTATATAAACACACATAAACACACATTAAATACACACACATAAACACACATGTACATACACACACATAAACACACATGTACATACACACACATACAAACACATGCAAATACACACACATAAACACACATGTAAATTCACACACATAAACACACATGTACATACACACATAAACACACATGTAAATACACACATAAACACACATGTACATACACACATAAACACACATGCAAATACACACATAAACACACATGTACATACACACACCTAAACACACATGTAAATTCACACACATAAACACACATGTACATACACACACATAAACACACATGTAAATACACACACATAAACACACATGCAAATACACACACATAAACACACATGTACATACACACACCTAAACACACATGTAAATTCACACACATAAACACACATGCAAATACACACACATAAACACACATGTAAATACACACACATAAACACACATGTACATACACGCACATAAACACACATGTACATACACACACATAAACACACATGTAAATACACACACATAAACACACATGTACATACACACACATAAACACACATGTAAATACACACACATAAACACTAATGTAAATACACACACATAAACACACATGTAAATACAGACACATAAACACACATGTAAATACACACACATATAAACACACATGTAAATACACACACATAAACACACATGTAAATACAGACACATAAACACACATGTAAATACACACACATAAACACACATGTACATACACACACATAAACACACATGTACATACACATAAACACACATGTAAATACACACACATAAACACACATGTAAATACACACATATAAACACACATGTAAATACACACACATAAACACACATGTAAATACACACACATAAACACACATGTAAATACACACATAAACACACATGTAAATACACACATAAACACACATGTACATACACACACATAAACACTAATGTAAATACACACACATAAACACACATGTAAATACACACACATAAACACACGTAAATACACACACATAAACACACATGTACATACACACACATAAACACACATGTAAATACACACACATAAACACTAATGTAAATACACACACATAAACACACATGTAAATACAGACACATAAACACACATGTAAATACACACACATATAAACACACATGTAAATACACACACATAAACACACATGTAAATACAGACACATAAACACACATGTAAATACACACACATAAACACACATGTACATACACGCACATAAACACACATGTACACACACACACATAAACACACATGTAAATACACACACATAAACACACATGTAAATACACACATATAAACACACATGTAAATACACACACATAAACACACATGTAAATACACACACATAAACACACATGTAAATACACACACATAAACACACATGTACATACACACACATAAACACTAATGTAAATACACACACATAAACACACATGTAAATACACACACATAAACACATGTAAATACACACACATAAACACACATGTAAATACACACACATAAACATACATGTACATACACACATATAAACACACATGTAAATACACACACATAAACACACATGTAAATACACACACATAAACACACATGTACATACACACATGTAAATACACACATGTAAATACACACACATAAATACATGAAATACACACACATAAACACGTGTACATACACACATAAACATACAACATACACACACATAAACAAACATGTATATAAACACACATAAACACACATTAAATACACACACATAAACACACATGTACATACACACACATAAACACACATGTACATACACACACATACAAACACATGCAAATACACACACATAAACACACATGTAAATTCACACACATAAACACACATGTACATACACACACATAAACACACATGTAAATACACACACATAAACACACATGTACATACACACACATAAACACACATGCAAATACACACACATAAACACACATGTACATACACACACCTAAACACACATGTAAATTCACACACATAAACACACATGTACATACACACACATAAACACACATGTAAATACACACACATAAACACACATGCAAATACACACACATAAACACACATGTACATACACACACCTAAACACACATGTAAATTCACACACATAAACACACATGCAAATACACACACATAAACACACATGTAAATACACACACATAAACACACATGTACATACACACACATAAACACACATGTACATACACACACATAAACACACATGTAAATACACACACATAAACACACATGTACATACACACACATAAACACACATGTAAATACACACACATAAACACACATGTAAATACACACACATAAACACACATGTAAATACAGACACATAAACACACATGTAAATACACACACATAAACACACATGTAAATACACACATAAACACACATGTAAATACACACACATAAACACACATGTAAATACACACATAAACACACATGTACATACACACACATAAACACACATGTACATACACACACATAAACACACATGTAAATACACACACATAAACACACATGTAAATACACACACATAAACACACATGTAAATACACACATATAAACACACATGTAAATACACACACATAAACACACATGTAAATACACACACATAAACACACATGTAAATACACACACATAAACACACATGTAAATACACACACATAAACACACATGTACATACACACACATAAACACAATGTAAATACACACACATAAACACACATGTAAATACACACACATAAACACACATGTAAATACACACACATAAACACACATGTACATACACACACATAAACACACATGTAAATACACACACACATAAACACACATGTAAATACACACACATAAACACACATGTAAATACAGACACATAAACACACATGTAAATACACACACATATAAACACACATGTAAATACACACACATAAACACACATGTAAATACAGACACATAAACACACATGTAAATACACACACATAAACACACATGTACATACACACATAAACACACATGTACACACACACACATAAACACACATGTAAATACACATACATAAACACACATGTAAATACACACATATAAACACACATGTAAATACACACACATAAACACACATGTAAATACACACACATAAACACACATGTAAATACACACACATAAACACACATGTACATACACACACATAAACACTAATGTAAATACACACACATAAACACACATGTAAATACACACACATAAACACATGTAAATACACACACATAAACACACATGTAAATACACACACATAAACATACATGTACATACACACATATAAACACACATGTAAATACACACACATAAACACACATGTAAATACACACACATAAACACACATGTACATACACACATGTAAATACACACATGTAAATACACACACATAAATACACATGCAAATACACACACATAAACACACGTGTACATACACACACATAAATCCACATGCAAATACACACACATAAACACACATGTACTTACACACACATAAACACACATGTACATACACACACATAAACACACATGTACATACACACACATAAACACACATGTACCTACACACACATAAACACACATGTACCTATACACACATAAACACACATGTAAATACACACACATAAACACACATGTACATACACACACATAAACACACATGTACATACACACACATAAACACACATGTACCTACACACACATAAACACACACGTAAATACACACACATAAACACACACGTACATACACACACATAAACACACATGTACTTACACACACATAAACACACATGTACATACACACACATAAACACACATGCAAATACACACACATAAATACACATGCAAATACACACACATAAACACACATGTAAATACACACACATAAATACACATGCAAATACACACACATAAACACACATGTACATACACACGCATAAACACACATGTAAATACACACACATAAACACACATGTAAATACACACACATAAACACACATGTACTTACACACACATAAACAAACATGTACATACACACACATAAACACACATGTACCTACACACACATAAACACACATGTACCTACACACACATAAACACACATGTACATACACACACATAAACACACATGTAAATACACACACATATAAACACACATGTAAATACACACACATAAACACACATGTACCTACACACACATAAACACACATGTAAATACACACACATAAACACACATGTACATACACACACATAAACACACATGTACATACACACACATAAACACACATGTACATACACACACATAAACACACATGTACTTACACACACATAAACACACATGTATATACACACACATAAACACACATGCAAATACACACACATAAACACACATGCAAATACACACACATAAACACACATGTACATACACACACATAAACACACATGTAAATACACACACATAAACACACATGCAAATACACACACATAAACACACATGTACATACACACACATAAACACACATGTAAATACAGACACATAAACACACATGTAAATACACACACATAAACACACATGTACTTACACACACATAAACACACATGTACATACACACACATAAACACACATGTACCTACACACACATAAACACACATGTACCTACACACACATAAACACACATGTAAATACACACACATAACACACACATGTACATACACACACATAAACACACATGTAAATACACACGCATAAACACACATGTAAATACACACACATAAACACACATGTACATACACACACATAAACACACATGTAAATACACACACATAAACACACATGTAAATACACACACATAAACACATGTAAATACACACACATAAACACACATGTAAATACACACACATAAACACACATGTACATACACACACATAAACACACATGTAAATACACACACATAAACACACATGTACATACACACATAAACACACATGTAAATACACACATGTAAATACACACACATAAATACACATGCAAATACACACACATAAACACACATACACACACATAAACACACATGCAAATACACACACATAAATCCACATGCAAATACACACACATAAACACACATGTACTTACACACACATAAACACACATGTACCTACACACACATAAACACACATGTACCTATACACACATAAACACACATGTAAACACACACACATAAACACACATGTAAATACACACACATAAACACACATGTACATACACACACATAAACACACATGTAAATACACACACATAAACACACATGTACATACACACATAAACACACATGTAAATACACACATGTAAATACACACACATAAATACACATGCAAATACACACACATAAACACACGTGTACATACACACACATAAACACACATGCAAATACACACACATAAATCCACATGCAAATACACACACATAAACACACATGTACTCACACATAAACACACATGTACCTACACACACATAAACACACATGTACCTATACACACATAAACACACATGTAAACACACACACATAAACACACATGTACATACACACACATAAACACACATGTACATACACACACATAAACACACATGTACCTACACACACATAAACACACACGTAAATACACACACATAAACACACACGTACATACACACACATAAACACACATGTACTTACACACACATAAACACACATGTACATACACACACATAAACACACATGCAAATACACACACATAAATACACATGCAAATACACACACATAAACACACATGTAAATACACACACATAAATACACATGCAAATACACACACATAAACACACATGTACATACACACGCATAAACACACATGTAAATACACACACATAAACACACATGTAAATACACACACATAAACACACATGTACTTACACACACATAAACACACATGTACATACACACACATAAACACACATGTAGCTACACACACATAAACACACATGTACCTACACACACATAAACACACATGTAAATACACACACATAAACACACATGTACATAAACACACATAAACACACATGTAAATACACACACATATAAACACACATGTAAATACACACACATAAACACACATGTACCTACACACACATAAACACACATGTAAATACACACACATAAACACACATGTACATACACACACATAAACACACATGTACATACACACACATAAACACACATGTACTTACACACACATAAACACACATGTATATACACACACATAAACACACATGCAAATACACACACATAAACACACATGCAAATACACACACATAAACACACATGTACATACACACACATAAACACACACGTAAATACACACACATATAAACACACATGTAAATACACACACATAAACACACATGTACCTACACACACATAAACACACATGTAAATACACACACATAAACACACATGTACATACACAGACATAAACACACATGTACATACACACACATAAACACACATGTACATACACACACATAAACACACATGTACTTACACACACATAAACACACATGCAAATACACACACATAAACACACATGCAAATACACACACATAAACACACATGCAAATACACACACATAAACACACATGTACATACACACACATAAACACACACGTAAATACACACACATAAACACACATGTACATACACACACATAAACACACATGTAAATACACAGACATAAACACACATGTAAATCTACACACATAAAGACTCAAAGACAGAACAAGGAAGTGAAGACAGAAGGACAGCTGCAAAAGTAGAATGTGAGAAAGTGAAGACAATTCACAGACTAGACAGACAGTTGGAGAAGAGGTGGACCACAGAGTAGAAAGACAAAGACAGGAATAGATGGAAAAGTGAGACACACAGCTCAAGAGTTGGGATGTGCTTTTTGATTACAAGAGAAAATAATAAGTATTCTGTTAAAGAACAGAGATTGTATTGCATTTTGTGTGACACGGCAGTGTGAAGATTAAAGATTTGAAGAAGTTAAAGATCCAAAACTTGGATCCAAAATAAAACTATTGATTGATATTTTGCTAAACAATTTTGTGTATCTATTAGGACGAGAACTAATGGAGGTCCTTAATATAAGTGTGGTTCCAAACACACACAGTATAACGCCAATAAAAGAATGAAAATGATTACTTTGTAATTGGAAGAATTTAAATGTGTCTTAAATTTGAATTACGCAAAGTAAGTTTATAAAGATAATACTTTATAGAGAGTTGGGCCATAAGCTCACATTTAAAAGAAAAAAATGTTGCAAGAACCTAAGAAAAGAAAAGAAACAAAACAATGTATTTTTCTGGTTTGGTTCTGATGAATATTATGAGACAGTGGATTCAACACAACCACTGTTTTGGTTCATGAAGAATATTCCAAGGTAACAGAATGTGGCAGCACCAGTCGCACTGTGGCTTTAAGAGGCACTTAGCCAGGTCCCCAATAAAAGAGCTTCCTTACCCCTAGTGCATGCTCTGCTTCGGTCACGCCACACTTGGCGTAGTTGACAGGATCTTTGCTGTTGAAAGTGAGACTTGATTTCCATTTTTTTATTTTATTTGTTGAGTGGCATTATACTGTAAAAATTGTCATTTGTCTGTCCTGTTTCTGGAGAGTCGAGTTTTTTGTTTTTTTTGTTTTATACTTGGGGCTAAAACAGCAGCGAGTCCACTGTGCGTGTTTTTTTTACAATGGAGGTCCCCAGTCAGGAGATGAGGGATTTGATTGCACAGCTGCGAGCTGAAAATGAGCAATTGCATCAGGAGCGGTCACTTAACGCTAATGCTCCTTCAACCTCCAGTGCGCCACCTACCACTATTCCTACTCCATGTCCCCCTGTAACCGACCGGCTTGTGTTTATACCTCGTGATTGAAAGTGTCCAATGTTTCGAGGCAGGTCGGGTGTGGGTCTAGGCGAGTGGTTAGAAGAGGCTGACGCATGTATGAGGGCGCTGCATTTGTCACAGGCCGATAAGGCTTTCTTTTTGTATGACCATTTAGAAGGCGAGGCATGAGACGAGATTAAATATCGTTCTGCTATGGAGCGTGCCAACCCTTGACGCCATCATAAAAATCCTTCAAGAATTGTAGGGCTGCACTGACTCGTATGTTTCATTACAGGAGGCGTTTTTTTCTCGGAGACAAAGGGAGGGTGAGACTCTTCAGGAGTTCTCTCTTTCTTTATTGGGCTTAATGGAGAAGGTTAAATCATGTGCCCCCACCGGTGTGCTAAATGCAGAAGTGCTATTGAGGGATCAGTTTATAGAACATGTCCTGTATGGCGCCCTTAAACAGGAATTAAAACAGTTTGTGCGCCGTCAGCCTACAGCTGTACTTTTAGAGGTGAGGACTGAAGCAATTCGTTGGGAAAGGGAGGGCTTGCCAGGTGGTACCTGTGGTTGCAGTCAGTCAGTTCCCTCGTTCGGCTTCAAATATGCTGTCCAGAGCTGTCCTCAGGCTGTCTCAACCGGACAAGGGTCAGAGTTGAGGGAAGTGCATGATATGCTGGCACGTCAACAACAGCAATTAGATGAACTGACACAGAGCATCTCCTTCCTGCGTAACCCCCGCCAGTCCAGCCGTCCGTCACGTAGTGCTAACCTTATCTGTAGGCGGTGTCAGCAGCCGGGTCACTACGCAGGGGACTGTGATGGGGTACATGTCCCTCGTTCTCACTCCCGTGGTCCTTACCAGGCTAGCTCCCAGTCGCGAAATTCTGCGGTCTCGTGAAAACTAGCGCCCACCGAGTTGTTGAGCCACAGTTCGGGTGGGGCTGCCACAGGCTCTGTTACAGTACCATGCAGTATAGGGGAGGCCCCTAACATTGTTACTTCATGTCCACAGCTGAATGTGTCTATGGGAGGTGTTCTGGTGCCCTGTCTGGTGGACAGTGGTTCCATGGTGTCAACGATTACGGAGAGTTTCTTCAGGAAATATTTCGAGCCTGCCCGCTGGTTTGATTGCCTCCCCTGCTCTTGTCCGTGTGGTGCATGGCAC
Organism: Perccottus glenii; assembly: GCA_024416835.2. Classification (NCBI taxonomy): domain Eukaryota; kingdom Metazoa; phylum Chordata; class Actinopteri; order Gobiiformes; family Odontobutidae; genus Perccottus; species Perccottus glenii. The sequence continues at coordinate 4,440,091 of CM044549.2, read as the reverse complement.
AGCCTACATACCAATTGTTAACGTAGGCTCCACCGACGTGCTGCTGTACCCACATACTGTCGTGGGTACTCTCCATTCTGTAAATGTCGTCAGTCTGCCTGCAGGTGTGACCGAGGAACCTATTAATACGGCAACTGTACATTCTCAAGCGGTGGCCCCAACTGTGCAGGACCAACTTGAGGCTGTTGATTTGTCCCAGCTGCCGAGCACTGACCAGGGCAGGGTAAGATCTTTGCTTAAAGAATACACCTCTGTTTTTGCTGCTCATGAAGGTGACCTAGGTTGTACGAATCTCATCAGTCATAACATACCTCTTGTTGACGATGTCCCTGTAAAACAGCGATACAGGCTGGTTCCCCCATCAGACTACGAGGCCGTCAAAGAACACATCAACCAGCTTCTCAGTTCTCAGGTGATCAGAGAGAGCAGCAGCCCCTATGCGTCCCCTATTGTGCTGGTAAGAAAGAAGGATGGTAGCCTCCGCATGTGTGTCGATCACAGGCAATTGAACACTAAAACACGGAAGGACTCTTTTCCTCTTCCTCGCATAGAAGAGTCATTTGATGCCCTCACTGGGGCTCGCTGGTTTTCAACGCTAGATCTGGCCAGTGGGTACAATCAAGTGCCTGTTGCAGCGGAGGACCGCCCTAAAACTGCCTTCTACACACCGTTCGGCCTCTTTGAGTGGAATAGGATGCCCTTTGGACTCTGCAATGCTCCCAGTACCTTTCAGAGGCTGATGCAGCGCATTTTTGGTGACCAACAAAATCAGTCATTGTTATTGTATCTCGATGACATTGTTGTATTTTCTTCTTCAGTTGAGCAGCATCTGCAGCGCCTGGGAGTGGTCCTTGGCTGCCTACAACAACAGGGTCTGAAGGCCAAGCTGTCTAAGTGCTCCTTCTTTCAGCAGGAGGTCAAATATCTGGGCCATGTGATCTTCAGCCAGGCTGTGGCTACGGACCCGACGAAGACTGAGGCAGTGGTTAACTGGCAGCGCCCCAAAACCATCACCGAGCTTAGGTCTTTTCTTGGATTTGCCAGCTACTACTGGCGGTTTGTGGAGGGTTTTGCTAAGCTGGCGGCTCCTCTCCATCGGCTCGTGGGACAAATGGGAGGCACCAAACCGAAGAACAGGCCAAAGCAGGACATCAATAGTGGCTGGACGGAGGAGTGCCAGAGAAGCTTTGAGGAGCTGAAAACCAGGCTAGTCACGTCACCAGTGCTCGCCTATGCCGACTTCTCGATACCTTTCATCTTGGAGACAGACGCAAGTCATGGTGGCCTGGGAGCGGTTCTATCCCAGAAGCAGGATGGAGTGGTGCGGCCAGTCGCCTATGCCAGCCGTGGACTGAGACCAACAGAGCGCTATATGGAGAACTACAGCTCCATGAAACTGGAATTCTTGGCCCTGAAATGGGCCATGACAGAAATATTCCGAGAATATTTGCTGGGACACAAATGCCTGGTCTACACCACAACAACCCTCTCAGTTACCTGACCACTGCCAAGCTGGGTGCCACAGAACATCGCTGGGCTGCCCAACTTGCTTCTTTTGACTTTGAAATAAAGTATCGCTCAGGCAGAAGTAATCGAAATGCTGATGCCTTGTCACGTCAGCACCTGCCCACTGCACAGGAAGCTGCAGCGCTTGCCCCTGGGAGTAGTCTGCCGCAGCAAATGGTTTCGTGGAGTGAGGCAACTCAAGCTGCCATCACAGTTCTGCCAGAGCGCACCACCTCGGACATGCGTGCACTTCAGCGTGCCGACGCAATCTTGCAGGCGTTGTGGACTTTCTGGGCCCGCAAGCAGCGACCAAACCATCTAGAGCGCAAGAACTTACCTTCAGCGGTACTGGCACTCCTGAGGCAGTGGCGTCGTCTGGTGGAGAAGGATGGGATGCTCTACCGCCGAATACACCGCCCAGATGGCGCAGAAGAATGTTTGCAGCTGTTACTGCCAGCAGCTTTGAAGGAGGAGTTGCTCTCCCGGGCCCACCAGGACCACGGCCATCAGGGCGTGGACCGGACACTAGCACTTTTGAGGGCCAGAAGTCCTGGTGACGTAGTGTTTTTTGAAGTTTGGCGCGGATTCACTCCGATCAGGGGCGGAATTTTGAGAGTTCTCTAATCCAGCAGCTTTGTCGCCTCTATGGGATTGAAAAGTCAAGGACCACCCCCTATCATCCCGCTGGAAATGGACAGTGTGAAAGATTCAACAGAACACTTCACAACACTTCAACAGAACACTTCACAACACTTCACAACCTGCTGCGTACTCTCCCTAGTACTCATACTAGCATGGACTGCCTATTTGCCCCATGTTGTATTTTGTTACAACACCACCCCACATCAGTCCACGGTAGAATCTCCGTTTTTTCTTATGTTCGGCCAACAACCCAGGCTCCCAATGGACTTTCTGCTTGGTCATGTAGCAGAACCCCAGGAAGGGGGGATCCATGAGTGGATTGTTGAGCACCAGACCCGTTTAGAGTTTGCCTTTAACGAGGCCAGGGAGCAGCTGAAAATCGCTGCTGACCGGAGGAAGAGGAATAATGACCAACATGTCCGGGACCCATCCCTGTGTGAAGGCCAACATGTCCTACTTCGAGAAACAAATGTGCGGGGTCGTGCTACTACACGTGCTACTGCCGGTCAGCACTCTAACTCCTACCATCTCCCACGACCAGCCTTGGATGCAGCACATGGGGCTGCAAGTTCAACCGATCCCCAATCTAATGCAGTGTCTGTCCTGTTTAGGCCCTGGTGTTAGGTTTTTATTTTTTTTTAAGGTCGTCGTCGGGGCGCCGACGCAAATGGGGGAGGTAGAATGTGGCAGCACCAGTCGCACTGTGGCTTTAAGAGGCACTTAGCCAGGTCCCCAATAAAAGCGCTTCCTTCCCTAGTGCGCGCTCTGCTTCTGTCACGCCACTCCCCTTTGCAACGCTTCCGGTGTCAGGTAAACAGGTAGGAGCCGGCTACGGCTACGTTTTACTTCGGTGTCCTTATTTTGTGGATTTAACCCCGGTATGACTCCCTTACAGCCACGTAGGCCTCCTGGTATTTCCATTGTTTAGATCGCAGCCGCTGGGAGTGTTCTGGTCAAACTGGGCATGTAAGTACGTTATTGTGTTTCTCTCTGGACAGCATATTGTAAGCCAACCCTGATTTTGTCTGTATTTTGTAGCTGTTTAGGCCCCCGCTGCCTGCGTTCTTCTGGGTGGATACAGCGCCAGGTTACAGGCTAAATGACTAGCGCATAGTCATGTACTCCATTGCCTGTGAAACGACGCTAAACTTTGTTGCAGCTCTGGCTAGTTAGCTAGCCAACTGCTTTCCCCTATTTGTGGACTCGCTGCTGTTTTGTTTAGCAGCTGTTTGCTGCTGTTTTGTTTAGCAGCTGTTCGCTGCTGTTTGCTGCCTACTGTTTTGTTTACTGGCTGCTTTTTACTGGCAGCTGGTTACTGGCAGCTGTTCGCTGCTATTTGTTTGTTCCTTGGCATCACCAGTGGACTGTTTTATGATTAATTTGGACTGAACCCCCTGCCCTGTACAAGGGGAGTGTATATGAATTTTATTGATTGTGGTGTGAGCTGCTTGTTGTACAAGTACTGTGACATGTTAATAATTTTACCATCTCTGTTAACGATTTTTATCATCTGTTTCAGTTGCTGAGGTTCCATGTGGTGGTAGTGGTGACCCCTGGTGGTGGTGCTCCAGTCGTATATTTTTTTGTTTTTGTGTGTGTCGTGTGTCGTGTTCTGGGTGCCCTAATTCTCACTGGATGTAGCCTCCCTCTTCTTCACACTCCCCCTCACTGGTAAGCCTCAGCCCCTTTGAATTTATGTAGCTCTTTTAAAGATTATTTTGATCCTTTTTAGAATTGGTATTTTATTATTGTAATAAAATTAATAGCTTCTTTACTTCATAAAGTTTTTATTTGTTCTTATTGCCACTCAACATAAATAAATCTTAGTTGTTTTGTCAAAACTGAAATCTTGTCTCCTTTATCAGTGAGTGAACCTATGTGCCCTTGTTTCCATAATATTCTCTGGGTGAAATTCCTGGGGTGGTGTAGTTGGCTATTAGTTTAATACAGAATCTTAAACATCTAAAATATATCTGCTCAGTTCGGTCACGCCACAACAAGATAACAGGGGACTCACAGCACCCTCTCTTTCTTCGCTCACTTCCCGGAGCTAGAAATGTTTTTGTTTTGTTTTTTTTGTTGTTTTTCTAAGAGCTGGAGTTTTAGCTCCACAGACATGGTGGGAGCCTTTACATTAAACAAACCTTTTAATGTTGTAAAAATGATTAGTTAGAAATGTCAGTGACAGAGACAGATTGAACTGAACTGATGTGTTAAATAAAGTTTATGATACTTACTTAGGAAAACTGACCTTCTGACAGGTCTTTTGGTACAAATATAGTCCACATTTGAGTTGTATTAAATCTATGGAATTTGAGTTGGTAAACTAAACAATGAAATGAATGTGGTTCATTGAATATGGTTTTGAAGAAACAATTGTTTAAGAAATTTGGAAAACTAAAATGAAGATAGTTAAAAATAAATAATAATCATTATTTATTTTGGTACTTTATAATTAAGATATAGTGTCATCTATACAATAAACATTTAAACTGTAATGTAAATTGGTAATCTGGTGATTAAAAACTATATGTTAAAACAGTTCAAACTGTTAAAATGATATTGAAGGTTTTATTTGAAAAATTGAAAGTTAATGAGAATCTTTGTAACCTAAAGAAAGAAAAAAAAATGTTGAGATGTCACCTTCAGCATTTTATTAAATGAACAGTAATGATAATTATTGAGTGCAATTTTGGTGAATTTGAATAAATAAAGAGAGACACGTTATTTTGTTTTACACTTGATGTTTAAGTTTTTGTTTGACATTGAGTGTGGAATCTGAATGCCAAATTAGTGGAAACATGTAAATAGTAATTGATAAAACGTTTCTTATGTTACGTTAAAATTAATATGGAAAAAATGCCAAAAAAAAAATGGTTTATTGTATTTATTGAGCACCTGGTGGTAAAACTGAGTTTTACAGAGACAGTATAGAACAAATCTATACTGAACAAAATCCTAAAGAAATTTTTATGTGTGGAGATTTTAAAAGTAAATAAAGCAGAATTTGAACAGAACTTTGTTGATTTTATGTATAGTCTTTCCTTTTAAAGGACAATCAAAGGTGATGGCGTTTTGGAGGAAAGCAGTGTGAACAGAGCTGATGCTTTATGGAGTGTTCAAGCAGCTGAGACATGCTGCCTGTTACTGGTTTACCCCCAGAGATAGGGGTCTGACCCAAGGGTGATTAAGAAATTTAAAATACCAAAATTTTTTATTTTCTTTCTAAAGAAAGTAATTTGAAGTAAATTAAACAATATTCTGAGAATATTCTAATTAGATGATTTAAAAGGAAGTGTGAAATAAATTGTGAATTTAAAGAATGTCTAAAAGTCTGTGAAAATAGATCATGAGAAACCAGTTCTGATCTATATAAATTATTTATGTTTGTATCAACTGAGTTAAAATTTATCAAATTGCAGATGATACCAATTACAGTTACAGGTAAAGACCTAATGGTAACTAAAAGTAAAACTGAGCTAAACAAAAGGAAGTTTTAAATAAAACAGAAACAAGACATAACAAAACATAAAGAAGATGAATAATTAGAAATGCTAATTGATGAAATAACAATTTAAGGAACAGAAACCATTCTTTTTATGATTTTATTTTTTTATTTTTTTATCTTTTTATTTTATTTCGTTTCATTTTTAGTGGTGTTTTGAAGCCATGGTTGTCCAATGTCTCAAAAAGGGGGGAGAAGAAGATATAAACCAACCTGTATTAAAGTGATGAAGGAATGCTTGGTTAACCTAATGGTTAGCATAATGCTATAACAACAGTGTTTAATACAGTTAAAAGAGGAGTTTAAATCAAATAATGAAATAAATAAAGTTGACAGGACTTTTCTGGAGAAGCACTGTTTGGTCTGATTAAACCTTTTCAGATTAAAATAGATTTCCAGCAGACCATATCTGTGGAAACAGGGTTTATCTGCTGTTTCATTTTTATGGTTTGATCATTTTAGGGGCTTTTATGGTTTCGTTTGACGAAAACCTAGGAGGCACTTTCTATGGGTCTATAATGTCAGATAACGTTCTGATTTGTTCTTTATTATGGATGGAAGCCAACTACAACAAGTATACCAGTTCAGAAAAGGAGTTTTGACAATTAATATAGCCACCACCAAGCTAATATTAACATAGTTTTTTGAACTTATATCATCTTGGTTTACACCTATGAAGGGAAGCACACTTGTGAGCAAGCAAGTCTAGTGACGGGGGTCACATGACTTCCTGTGACATCACTCTGAACTTGACAAACGTAGAGATCAGGGACAGGTGCAGTGCAAAGCAGAAGTCTGGAGGTTTTGCGAAAGTAAGACCAAAGCAGCGTTCACACCAAACGCGAATTGCGCGAATAAATCGCGCTATTCGCGCGTAGTTGGACGCTTGAACATTTTGAGTTTACTCGCTTCATTCGCGCGTGAAATTCACTCAACAACAGACGCGAATTCGCGTCATAGGAGGGGCTTCTGCCAGGCGGGTTGTCTTCCGGTCTTGTTGAAGAATGGTTGAGATGGGTTTTTATCGAGAAAGTAGCAGTGCTCTATTTACTTTGGAGGACTGAAAAACGGCGTGAACCCGTTCGGCACTGTGCGGGGGTCCATCGGATGCTTCAGAGGCGGACCCAGCTCCGTAAGTTTCACAAACTCCTCCAGGAGCTGCGCCTGGACGACGGCCGCTTTCAGCGGTACTTCCACCTGACCCGGCCCCAGTTCGATGACCTGTTGTCCCGTGTCGGTGCGAGAATTTCCCGCAGGACAGCAACTACTGACGCTCTATTCAAGTCTGTCCATCTGTCTCAGTCAATATTGGATATGATTATGAGTAATTAATATGTGGACAACTACAGTCTTCTGAACACAGTTATCAGTCCTACAGTCAATATAGTATTATGTCTATAAAATCGTATTTAGAATTGTATTTATAACAGTGTGTTGTATCTCTTATTTGTTTTTATTTCTTTAATAAATGGAGCCAGCCTCCAAAAAGAATCTCTGACTCATGGCTTGTTTCTCATTAATACTACAACACTGGTCCAATCATAAATAACTGTTTTCTTACTGTACTATTGTAGATGTGTTTGCAATAGAATATAATAAAAATGAACAAGTGTTTACCATAAGTAATCTAGTCTTAAATACTGAACATTATAAACTTTCTTCTATTTATTCTAAATAAATCAGTCTAAAATATTGAAATGTTTGTGACAAACACATCAAAACCTTTGGTCATTATATAAAACATTTATTTAAAAAAATGGAATTATGAAACTATACACAAAACTTAATGCACTATTTCTGAGCAGGAATAAAAGAACCCTAAAGTGAAGGAGAGGAGAACAGAGAGAGTCTGGTTTATTTCCTGCTGTGACAGCTGCATCATTTTAAAAACTATACACTGGGTTCCAAATGAAGCAGAACTGTGCTGCTTTCATAGATTAATGTATGTATTTGAAATTTGACAAATTGTTTCGTCCAAGACAGTAACTTCTGCAGAGAAGGGACCAGACTCAAGAGAAGATCCTCTGAACCTGGAGCTACAGCATGTGTTCTGAGAGCTTCTGAACTGGGTCTTCTCCTGGGGTCTTCTCTTTGGTTGCTCTGTATTAAATGACACATGAAAAAGGCAGAAAAACATTATCAACTCATTAACAAACCACCAGGGTTGTGTTTGTATCTGAATGTAAGAGGCTTACTGTAAATGATTGTATATGATATGTATTTATTGCCTGTACACACCTGTGGATACAGCAGCAGATGTGGATGGGGCAGGGGAAGCTGCAGCAGCAGGTTTTCGCAGGGGGGGTGCCCAGGCTCATTGGCATCAAAAGTCAGCTCTGTCATGACAATATATATAATATACATATATATATTATATCACCCAAGCTGAAGTCACTGAGGTAGTTGGGAAGCTCCTTAGTGGAAAGGCACCGGGGGTTGATGAGATACGCCCTGAGAATCTCAAGTCTCTGGATGTTGTGGGGCTGTCTTGGCTGACACGCCTCTGCAACATTGCGTGGCGCAGGAGCTTTGTTCGCATTGCCGGCAGTAAGTCAGACCTTTTCCCGGTGCATGTTGGACTCCGGCAGGGCTGCCCTTTGTCACCGGTCCTGTTCATTACCTTTATGGACAGGATTTCTAGGCGCAGCCAGGGGCCGATGGGAGTCTGGTTTGGTGACCACAGGATCTCGTCTCTGCTTTTTGCAGTTAATGTTGTCCTGTTGGCTTCATCAAACCAGGACCATCAGTGTGCGCTGGGACGGTTTGCAGCCGAGTCCGAGTCTGAGACCATGGTTCTTAGTCGGAAAAGGGTGGCTTGTTTCCTTCAGGTTGATGGAGAGCTCCTGCCTCAAGTGGAGGAGTTTAAGTATCTTGGGGTCTTGTTCACGAGTGAGGGAAGGAGGGAACGTGAGATTGACAGACGGATCGGTGCAGCTCCTGCAGTAATAGTGTGGCGCGACCGAACTGAGCAGATATATTTTAGATGTTTAAGAGTCTGTATGAAACATATAGCCAACTACGCCACCCTGGGAATTTCGCCCAGAGATTATTATGGAACAAGGACACATAGGTTCACTCGCTGATAAAGGAGACAAGACTTCGATTTTGACAAAACAACTAGGATTTATTTATGTTGAGTGGCAGAAAGAACAAATAACCTTTATGTATTAAAGAAGCTATTAATTTTATTACAATAATAAAATACCAATTCTAAAAAAAGGATCCAAATTATCTTTAAAAAAAAGAGCTACATGAATTCAAAGGGGGCTGAGGCTTACCAGTGAGGGGGAGTGTGAGGAAGAGGGAGGCTACATCCAGTGAGAATCAGGGCACCCCAAAACACTACACACGACACACACAAAAATGGGCAAACCAAAGAAAAAATATACGACTGGAGCACCACCACCAGGGGTCACCACTACCACCACATGGAACCTCAGCAACTGAAACAGATGATAAAAATGGTTAACAGAGATGGTGAAATCATTAACATGGTACAGTACGGGTACAACAAGCACCTCACACCACGATCAATAAAATGCATATACACTCCTTGTACAGGGCAGGGGGTTAAGTCCACATTAATCATAAAACAGTACACTGGTGATGTCAAGGAACAAACAAATAGCAGCGAACAGCTGCCAGTAACCAGCTGCCAAACAGAACAAAACAACAGCGAGTAGCTGCTGTTTTGCAACAGTAACAGCACAAAACAAAACGAAACAGCAGCGAGTAGCTGCTAAACAAAACAAAAAAAAAACAGAACAGCAGCGAGTAGCTGCTAACCAAAACAAAAAGAACAGCAGCGAAACAGCAACGAGTAGCTGCTAACCAAAACAAAAAGAACAGCAGCAAACAGCAAAGAGTAGCTGCTAACCAAAACAAACAAAACAGAACAGCAGCGAGTAGCTGCTAACCAAAACAAAAAGAACAGCAGCGAAACAGCAACGAGTCCACAAAAGGGGAAAGCAGTTGGCTAGCTAATTAGCCAGAGCTGCTACGAAGTGTAGCGTCTTTTCACAGGCAATGGAGTACGTGACTATGCGCGGGTCATTTAGCCTGTAACCTGGCGCTGTATCCACCCAGAAGAACGCAGGCAGCGGGGGCCTAAACAGCTACAAAATACAGACCAAATCAGGGTTGGCTTACAATATGCTGTCCAGAGTGAAACACTAACGTACTTACATGCCCAGTTTGACCAGAACACTCCCAGCATCGCGATTTAGGCAATGGAAATACCAGGAGGCCTGCGTGGCTGTAAGGGAGTCATACCGAGGGTTAAATCCACAAAAACAAGGACACCGAAGTAAAACGTAGCCGGCTCCTACCTGTTTACCTGACACCGGAAGCGTTGCGAAGGGGAGTGCCGTAACAGAAGCAGAGCGCGCACTAGGGGTAAGGAAGCGCTTTTATTGGGGACCTGGCTAAGTGCCTCTTAAAGCCACAGTGTGACTGGTGCTGCCACAGTGGTCGATGTACCGGTCTGTCGTGGTAAAGAAGGAGCTGAGCTGCAAGGCATAGCTCTTGATTTACCGGTCGATCCACGTTCCTACTCTCACCCATGGTCATGAGCTTTGGGTCATGACCAAAAGAACAAGATCCCGGATACAAGCGGCCGAAATGAGCTTTCTCTTTCTCTCTTTCTTTCGCCAATTGTATTGAGTCGCCTCCCGTCTCTCCACCCTTGCTACTCCTGACTCTGCTGATGCCCCTGTGCCGGCTCTTACAGCCCACCATTTGGCGCAGCCCCGTGAACCATTCATTCCCACTCCTCCCCGGTACTCAGGTGAGCTAGGGACAGCTTTTCATTCACCAGTGCAAGCTAGTGTTTGAACAACAGCCTTTAAGATACACACCTGACAAGGCTAAGATAGCTTTAATTATGAGCTTACTTTCTGAGAAGGCGTCAGCACTTCTGTATTTTAGCCGCTGAGTGGGTGTGGTGAGCAAGCCCTGCTGGGCATTTTTTTAAGGGATTGAGTGAGGAAATAACGGCCGAGTTAGCAGCCAGAGATGAAACTGTTTCCCTAGAACAGTTGATTTCCCTAGCCGTTTGACTAGATAATTGTTTTCATGAGAGACACAGGGACAGAGCTGCCAGGGTTAGCTATCCTCTTCCCCCCTCCCGCTCCAAGGTGCTGCGGCCTGAACCTCTAGCTTAGGCATTAGACAACTGTCTACTAACTGTCTATTAACTGTCCATCCCGACCAAAAGAGCAAGCTCGTCAGAAGCAGGAGGGGCGCTGGTAAGCCATTCTCTCATAGACCTCTCTATTAAACGAGTTCAACTAAAGGGGACTGTTTCCTGGACTTCCGGTTTGGCGAGCATGGGGTAGAGACTAGAGGTCGACCGATACATCGGTCGGCCGATGTATCGGGCCGATATTTGTCATTTTTTTTATATATCGGCATCGCCAATATCCGTGTTTAGTAGCGCCGATTTAAAGTCAGGCATGTCCGCGGGCAGCCCCATGTAATTGGTGCGGTGGAAAGTGCTGCTGCTGCATCTGAAGTACCCCATGCCAAAACTTTTGGACGACTCTACAACTGTCCTTGGAGATAAAGGTAAAGCTTTAATTCTGATATTTCCTTATGGACATATATTGACTATATATTACTAAACTATGAAGTGTTGCTTTACTTAGTGAAAGAAAAAAACTAATAGCATAGAACCGTCGGGAACTGGCATAATGCTACAGCTGGTTTAAGGTTCGCTTTAAGGACTATAAGTTAGTCCAAAACTATCAGCAACTTGCTTTCTAACATATTAGCCCCAATGTTATAAGTTCAGTTTTATTTTTCCTGTGTTGGAGTCTGAGAATTTCACTCTGTGTGTGGCGTGGAGAAGTTGGCAGAGCTCTCACAAACACTGCAGCGTGTTACGTTACTCCGCCCCGCTCACAAACAGCAGCGTGCTCGGGGAGACAGCTGTCCTCAAGCTGCGCAGAACGGTGACATTTGCTCGGAAGCATGGATTGATGCAGACAATAGCCAGGTTTCCATCCAACTCATTTACATTTATGGATGTCAATTTTTGATAATTTCCACGATCGATCGTCGTTTAAATTAACGATCCATTAAAGTTACCTTAATGCTGTAAAATGCATCTGCAGCAATATTAAACGTATGTGCAAACGCCACTTGAAAAAAAGCCTCATAGAATAAACGTTGACATCCCTATTTGCATCAATACATATTCAGCTGAATTATATGCGAATCTGCGTGTTTAACTGTGTAATGCGAATAAAAATTAACAGCAGCATAATAAAAGTGACGTGTTACGACAATATACACGTCACACAGTTATTAACCTCATTAAACCTGTCTAACGTAACCGTCAAGAATGTCAGAAACCACTAAGGGTTTAGCGCGTTTTTTTTTTTTTTTGTGTGTGATAACTAGATTATGGTAATTTGGTTTGTAACTTGTAAGCAATCTGTTAACAACAAAAACAACACATTAGTGAATTGTTTTGGTTATTTTAAACTTTATCAATTAGAGTGTAATTGTTTTAATGTGTATTGGCATTATAGACTGAATTGAAAATAAAGACACTACTTAAATGCTAACCATGAATATTTCTTTTGTTAGTAATTGCTGTCTGATGGCTGAACAAAAATCAAATCCAGTGTGGCAGCATTTCACAGAGCCAACTCCAGGGAAAGCCAGGTGCAATATCTGCAATGGATTGGTGAGCTTGGGAGCTGAAAAAGGTAAAAAGAAAAACACCACAAATTTGTGGAGTCATCTGCGGTGTCACCACCTCCAGGCTTACAAAGATGCACAGAAAGAAAAAGAAGCATTTTTATATAAAAATGCAGAAAGTTGCAAAAAGCAGTAAGTTAGAATGGACTTAGAATGTTCTGTGTCATTTAACACAATTTAATTCATTCAACACAAATGTTGCTGGTTGCTAGTGTGCAGCACTACTATTTATTTTTTACGCATGTAATTATTTTATATTTTTCAGTTTAATTTATTTTTATTTATAAAGTTGTATTTATTTTATTTAAATGTATATTTAAGTTTACAATTACGTCCAACAAAATTCTGCTTGATGATTGCACTAAAACTTTAATGTAAATGATTGACAGTTTTATGATGGTTCAAGTCAGTGTTCAATAAATGATTGTTAAGTTTAGAAATGTTGTGGATCGACTTATTATTAGTGTGACATTTTAGCATGCAAATGAAGGGGAAAACTTCCAAGATATCGGCCCTAAAAATCGGCAGCACATATCGGCCATCGGCTGACCCTGACCTCTAAACATCGGCATCGGCTATAGAAAAACCCATATCGGTCGATCTCTAGTAGAGACACGTTTTTTCCACCGCCCGCTTTTCTTAAACTTATTGAAACTACCTAACTGATTACTTTGATATGAAACAACTTTGAGACACTTTTATAGATTTGCACTATCAACTTGTCCCGTCATGCCACCCAAATCTAGTAAATCAGCTGAAAAATCAACGGAGTCGGAGGCTGTTTCCTCTGCAGCTATCAGTCGAGCCGACATAGTAGCCTTGCTAGCCGAACACAGGACGGCCCTAGTCGCAGAATTGAAGGCAACTTTCTTTGATGAAGTAAATGAGAAACTTGATGGACTTCAAAAGGAATCGGATAGCGTTACTCTCCATCAGCGCCTTGCCAAAGTGGAGGCTAACTGTGTGACGCTACAGGCCTGTAATGAAAGCTTAAAACTAAGCTAGCGGACATGGAGGGGAGAAACAGGCGGAACAACGTGCGCATTGTGGGTCTACCAGAGGGGATTGAAGGTCCTCAACCATCTAAGTTTTTCTCACTGCTGATACAAGATGTTTTTGGCCAAGATACTTGGATACAAGATACCCCGCCAGAGTTGGATCGTGCACATCGCGGCCTGATTCCCAAACCCGGTCCCAGGGAGAGGCCGCGGCCTGTTATCATTTGCTTTCACAGATATCAAAATAAAGATCTGCTGATCCGGGAGGCCAGAAAGAGAGGCGAACTGAAGTACCAGGACCAACCTTTCCGTATATATGAGGACTACATCCCCGAAGTGGTTGCCCAGAGAAAAGTGTACAAATGTGGATGGGTGGGGCAGCTTTTCCACTCAACTTTTTAGGGTAAAGCGAGAGGTGCTGCAATTTTGATGAACAAAAGTGTTTCCTTTACTCCATCATCAAGTTTGGCCGACCCCAATGGTAGATATGTCATAGTTACTGGTTCTCTTTATAATACTAATGTTATATTAGCAAATATATATGCCCCAAACTGCGATGATCCTCACTTTTTTGCACGGGTCCTCGGACGGATACCCTGTTTAAATTCACACATGCTCATCTTAGGAGGGGACTTTAATCTCTGTCTAGATCCCGGGATGGATAGGTCATCTACTAGGCTTGGTTATACAGTATCTAAATCCACTTCTTATTTAAAGTTATTCCTCTCCACTTATGGTATTTCAGATATTTGGCGTTTCTTGCACCCACAGGGTAGACAATATTCTTTCTTCTCAAACGCTCATCAGTCTTATAGCAGAATTGATTATTTTTTTACAGATAACAAACTGACCACTAATATTCAGTCATGCATAGTCATACTATTGTAATATCTGACCATGCACCTCTCTTATTAAAACTAAGCATACCTGGTGTTTTCCCTACCAGGCGGCTCTGGAGATTCAACTCTCTTCTTTTAAGTGATGACACCTTTACAAAATTTATCTCTGACCAAATTTCACTGTTCATAGAAATTAATTTGACACCAGATGTTTCTATTTCATCTGTCTGGGAAGCCCTTAAGGCTTATCTTAGAGGTCAGGTGATTTCCTTCATGGCTAAAAAAAAACGGGATTCTGTTTCTAAGCAAAACCAATTGGAAAGACAAATCGCTGATCTGGATAATAGTAACTCTCTGAACCCCTCTCAAGATCTGTATAAAAAACGTTTGAAGCTTGGCGCAGAATATGACTTACTTACTTCACATTCTATAGAATATTTATTGCTAAAAAATCGGAGTAACATATACGAGCATGGAGACAAGTGTCAAGGAATCAATACACAAAACAGTGTAGAGACAATCAGATTTCTCTGGAGACAACCTTCAACCCAATTTTGTGAATTAAATAATTCAGTCAGACTCAACTTAAGTTTTTACATCGATGGAGAGAATGGCATGTGGAAGCATTGACTGCTCCACCTCTGTAGAGCTAAGAGCCTACAGAATCTCTGGCTCACTACATGCCTTCTCCTTGATTTTATTGAACCATAAACACAGTTTGCCTCCCTCCTTGCAGTTAGTTGTGAAAATCAGTACAAAGGTTTAGTTTTCTTGCTGCATCCTGCATCCAGACCAAACACAGACCATAAACTAAGATGAACACTTTGGCTTGACACGTCTGGCCGGGTGCTAGTTAAAGGACAGCTGCGGTACTTCCTGACACACACACAATATTAATGACCCTTTCTTAAAAAGGCTTGTTGGCCTTTTTTGGTCATATACAATTTGACAACTTTTACTTACTGCAAAGTTCTAACATACTGCAAAGTTCTAACATTTCCCTCCTGTTTGTCAAATTTCACAGTAAAACATCCATGATTTACCCCTCTGTTTGTGCAGTTTTAGGCAAATACTTCATAAAGCGGAGTTTTGGCAAACATAGAGAAACGAGGTACTAAACTTTGTGAAACACAAGAAAAAAGTCAGAAAAATACTTATCATTGTCCCAGATTGCCATCAGGCAGGTCATCGTCCTGGTCTAGAATAAGAAGTTGAATTTCCTCTGCATGAAGGACTGAAGTGACAGAGCCCTGTATCATCTTAGCCATCTGGGCACGGAAACATGGGATCACACAGGAGGTGAATAGGCAGAATAGAAACATAACTATAAGAACGGGGGTCAAGATTTTGAGAAGAATCTGCAACCATGTTCCGGAAGTAAACCAACTGGATAAGTCAAAATTAAACCAAGTGGAGTCGTGACTAGAAGTAAGGAAACCCTTAAGGTCAGCAACACGGTCATGGATAAGAGTCCAGTTAGCAGTAGAGTCAGGAATGTAAGTACAACAGTGGTCAGGACCAAACTTGGCACAGAGGCCTCCCTCTGAAGCAAAGAGGTAGTCTAAAGCCATCTGATGAGAGACAAGCATGGCTCGCATGGCTCGGAGCTCGGGGTTATCTCTTAGCTGTGTTGTAATATCAGACAGAGCGTCAGTAAGGTCCTCAAGGGTCCACCAGACCTCATTGAGTCTGTGGCTCAGGTAAGCAACACCATACCAGGGGAGAAGAGTCATAATAATCACTAATAAGGGGGTCACGTTTCTGTTTAAAAGCCGTGGACTTGGCTGGTGGAGTGAAGCTGCGCTTGTTTAGAGTGGAAGTACTTTTAACCTGGAAGTTAACAATCTTAATAGCGGGAGCTAACTTGGCAAGGTGACAAGTTCCACACCATTCCTTGGAGAGGTAGAGAAACACTCGTTTTCCACAAACCCAAACATACTTCTGGGGGGCAGGGAAACCCTGGTTCCCAGGCATGAAGAGATTTATCATATTCTGATTAGGTTTGGGGGTAACAGTGTAGTTCAGTTCTGACAGGAAAGCGGACACATTAAGTGTGAATATATTCATCATGAACCCCGCTATCTCGTGTTTAACACCCCAACGGTGGCCTAGGAATTTACCTGTCACATTCCACGAGGGGATGGGAATTATCTCCTGGGCTCGGGAGTGGCCTAGAAAGTGGGCACCGGACTGGCACTCGCGGGAAAAAGCGAGGTGAGCTTTCTGAGGCTTTCGCCCCACGTGTATTCCTCCTACATTAGTCTGATTGGTTGTATTAGAGAAATAGATGGGTGCTCGCCAATTAAGAGGTTGGAGAAGGTATGAGTCATTACACCAGGTACTAGGAGAACTGCTAAAAGTCAAATACTGCCAAGATAGTAGAGCACACATTGTTTTGTTTATGCAACCGGAATTGGCTCCATTAGAACGGTTTCATCATGAGTGTGTGCTATTAATGAACACACATAACAATCACTTGTGATGTTGAAGGTGTTTTTAGAGAAATTCATAAATTTCCACCAAATATTATCTGTAGGTTTGTGATTAGAATGATCATCTCGTGTGTGTCTAGTCACATTAATGGATGTGTGTGTGGTGTGTATAGGCCAAATGATAAAAAACAGTGCTACCACAAGTAGAAGTGTAAACAAGAGGCACATAATAGAAGGGGCATTACAACATTGGCATCTTTTTCTCAGTCTCTGTCTTTCAGCCGGTGACATCTTGCCTCGATGTCAACGATGGGTGCCCAGTAAAACTGTAAAAACACCTGTTTTCAGCGTAGCGGTGCCCAGCAGTTTACCTACTGTAAGAACACCGTTGTTGTCACTGCTTTCAACAGAAGTCCTGCGTCTAGGAGGTCTCGAAGTCCTGCGTCTCAGTGTTGAGTTGATTTCTCAGCTTACAGTGAGACAGATGAACCCAGGAGGAGCGTCCTTCCTCCTTCACAGCCGTTGGGGTGGAAAGTAGAACTCTGAAGGGTCCTTCCCAGCGGGGGCTGTTCCAGCTCTTCCGCTTGATCACTTTGATGAAGACGTGATCACCTGTTTTAAGGTTCTGTGGGGGAAAAGAAGGACCTTCTGGCAGTTCATTGATTCTTCTGCATTGTTTCAGTTCAAGTGTCTTTCTCATATACGTTATTAAATCAGTCGAGGCGTCTGGATCATTTTTCACTTTAAGCTGTAAGTCTGGTAATGTAAATGATCTTCCATACAACATTTCAAAAGGACTTAGTGTTTGTCCTTCAGCTGGTAAAATATGCATGTTCAATTTCACCAAGTCAATACATTCAGGCCATGGTCTTCCTGTGTCTTTGGTTGCTTTTATTAATTTGTTTTTAATTGTTCCATTTGTTCTTTCCACAAGGCCTGCTCCTTGTGGATGAAAGGCACAATGTCTTTTCAGGTTAATTTTGAAATGTTCTCCAATCCTGTCAATTACTTTGTTTACAAAATGTGAACCATTGTCTGATCTGATCAGCTGTGGGATGCCAAATGTAGGTATGATGTGTTTACAGAGTGCTTTAGCTACCGTTAAAGCATCAGGTTTTGCTGTGGGAAAGATTTCTACCCACTTTGTGAACACATCAATAATCACTAAACAATATTCTACACCTTGAGATTTGTTCAGTTGTATAAAGTCCATGTGTATAACCTGAAATGGATGTTCAGGTTCTGGAAAAACTCCTCTCTTTGGTCTCATACATCCTTGTGAATTGTTCTTGATGCACACAAGGCATTGTTTACAAAAAATTTTTGAATAAGTATTAAATCCACAAGCGTTGTATTGTCTCTGTACCTGGTCCACCATCCCTCCTGTTGACACATGGCAAGGCCCATGTGTCACCTCTGCTGCCCATTTGAACATGGATTTTGGGAGCCATGGCTTGTTGTCAGGTCCTTTGTACAGTCCATCTATTAGTTGTGCTCCTTTCTGTGTCCAGAGTTGTTTTTCGTGGTCAGTGGCCTGTTCTTGTCTGTCTTTTAGAATGTCATTAAGGTCCGTGTCAATTGACTAGTTGTGTGTGTGCCTGCTCTTGTGCTGCTGCTTTAGCGGCTAGATCCGCTAGTCTGTTACCTTCTGATACTGAATCCGTTCCTCTCGTGTGGGCCTCACATTTACATACTGCTAGTGTTTTTGGTAACAAGACTGCTTTTAACAGCTTCTGCAGCAATTGTTTGTGGGTCACAGGCTTTCCTGTGCTTGTGGTAAATCCACGTTTTTCCCACTGACAACAAAATTGATGAACTGAACCAAAAGCATATTGGCTATCAGTGTAAACTGTCACATCCTGTCCTGTGAACATTTCACATGCTGTAGCTAGAGCATGCAGTTCCGCTGCTTGTGCAGAGAAGTTGGAGGGTAATTTACCACTCCGCAAGATGTCTGTTGTAGTAGTTATAGCATAACCTACGCAGTTTTGACCTAATTGGTTCTTTGCTGCAGAGCCATCTACAAACACTACATGTCCAGTGTGCAAAGGTATGTCCTTTAAATCAGGTCTGGGCTTGTGAGTAGTCTCAGTCAGGCTAACACAGTCATGGGGTCTCCGTCTTCAGCTATGGGTAATAAAGTAGCTGGGTTTAAGGTTGTACATCTCTCTACAGTCAGGTGTGGTTGTGAAAGTAGTAGAGTCATACATGAAAGGTGTCTAGCAGGTGACATAAAGGACATGTTGGTCTGTAACAACAGTACATGAACAGCGTGGGGGACTAATAGCTTTAGTGGGTGATATAACACAACTTCTGCAGATGCCTTAACTGCCATTGCTGCGGCAATTACTGCTTGCACACAGCAGGGGGTGGCCCTTGCTACAGGGTCAAGCTGTGTTGAGTAGTAAGCTATAGGTCTGAGTTTAGTTCCATGTTGCTGTAATAGTACTGAGGTCATAAAGCCTGCTTTTGAGTCACAAGTTTGTACAAATGGTTTAGCATAGTCAGGTAATGCTAAGACATCAGTTGCTACTAAAGCAGTTTTGATTTTAACAAATGAGTCCTCCGTTTCTGGTGTCCAGTTCAGGGTTTCAGACAATTTTAAAGGCTGTGAATGGATTAAATTTTGTAAAGGTTTAGTTATCACTGCATAGTCCAGAATCCAGGAACGACAGTAGTTAACTAAACCGAGAAAGGACATCATTTGTTTCTTTGTTGGCTTGGGAGCCTTTAACACTGCTGACTTCCTGTCCTCAGAGATTTTCCTGCCCTGTTCAGTGAGAATGTGGCCTAAATATCTCACTTCAGATTTCCAGCACTGCAATTTCTTTTTGCTGACTTTGTTTCCTGTCTCTCCTAGGAAACGTAGTAAATCAATGGTGTCTCTTCTGCACTGATCTTTGTCTTTATTAGTCACCAAAATGTCATCTACATAGATCAGAATTTGGCTACCATGTTTGGGGTTAAATTTAGACAAATTTGATGTTATGGCCTGGGAGAAAATCGTTGGACTGCACACGAATCCTTGGGGGAGCCTTGTGAACCTTAGTTTAATGCCCTTGTAAGTAAACCCAAACCACCCTCGTGACTCTGGATCCACTGGGATGCTAAAGAAGGCGTTGCTAAGGTCAATCACTGAGAAAAACTTTGCCTCTGGGTCCATTGAATTTAGCAACGTGTGGATTTGGGACATTTGGTGCTCTTTGTCTCACTGCTTCATTTACTGCTCTGAGGTCTTGGATCATCCTCCACTCTATAGAGGGTGGTGCTTTTTTAACTGGAAAAATGGGGGTGTTACATTCAGAATCTGGGCTTTCCTCAATTATGCCTGCTTGCAATAAACCTTTAATTACTGGATCAATTCCTTTTTCAGCATCTTTTTTCAATGGGTATTGGCGTACGACAGGTCTATATTCTGACTTTCCTGTTATTTTGACTGGTAAAATGTCTTTCATTAATCCTACATCAGTTGGGCCTTTGCTCCACACAGAGTCTGGGAGGATACTAAGGGCTTCCTCTTCCTCTGTGGTGAGCAAACATGTTTCAGATGGTCATTTTTCATCTCTTAGATGGACACTTGGGGTTGTAGTTACTCTTATGTTAAGTTTTGTCCTGTACCAGCCTGTGAACTCTGAATGCTCTGTTTTGGGGTCCTGTGTTTGGGACCAGTCCTTAGCTCGCTTTGCTTGAGCTAGGTAATGCTTAAAATTTTCCATTTGTTTGGCAGCCGTAGCTGCCAGTCATTTGACCGCTTTTTACGGGTTTTTTTACAGTGTAAAACTGTTATTTTATGGATTTTTCCTAGATTGTAATGACCAAACACCTTCAATAAAAGTGATGCACTAATAGTTTTATGGGAAAACACTGTTATTTTACAGGTATTTCCTAAATTATTACAGTCAAACACCTTCAATAAAGTGATGCGCTAATAGTTTTATGGGAAAACACTGTTATTTTACAGGTATTTCCTAAATTATTACAATCAAACACCTTCAATAAAGTGACAGCACTAAAGGTTCTAATGACAAACACTGTTATTTAACAGACCTTTGCTAAATTATAACGATCAAACACATTCAATAACTTGTCAAGACGTGCTCAAGGTTGTACATTAACAGTTTTATTTTTGGAAGACAAAATAAGTCTGTAAAAAAAAACTGTATAAAACGGATTTAAATCATTTCCGTAAACATATAATCATCAATTAAATGGAATGATTCAGTTGATAAATTACAGTATATATCTTAAATTAAATACAACGTTTTAACTAGTAGTTATAGAACAGTTATCAAATTCTCAAACTTTAGGATTAAAGTGAAATTTTCTAAACATACTCTACACAAAACTGATACATACAAGATTTCACACCACTATTGGTTCTAAACATTAAAGGGTTAGTTCACCCAAAAATGAAAATTGTGTCATTAATGACTCACCCTCATGTCGTTCCAAGCCCGTAAGACCTCCGTTCATCTTTGGAACACAGTTTAAGATATTTTAGATTTAGTCCGAGAGTTTTCTGTCCCTCCATTGAAAATGTATGTACGGTATACTGTCCATGTCCAGAAAGGTAATAAAGACATCATCAAAGTAGTCCATGTGACATCAGTGGGTTAGTTAGAATTTTTTGAAGCATCGAAAATAAAGTTTTGTCCAAAATAAACGTTATTCAGCATTGTATTCTCTTCCGGGTCTGTTGTCAATCCGCGTTCAAGACTCAGCAGCGTCACAGCAATCCTGCAAACGGCCAGTAATCAACTGGATCCTTGGTGCATCTGGGAGGAAAAAAAACACACTATGATTCTCTTAAAAGGACGATTTAAATTATTTTTGTTTCCTTTAAACAGGCTTAATAAATTGTATTTAAATTGTCTGTTTGTCTTCTGTTTTGTCTGGTATCTAAAACTTGTGTCTGATGTGACAAAAAATGTGCATCACCAAAAGAAGGAACATGTAGATTCACAACAACAATGGATTATTTCTCTCAATTTTCTCAATAAAGGATTGATGATGATTATGCGTTAAAAAAAAAGAAGGTCTAATCTCCTTGAGTGCAATTATTAAAGTACTGGAGATAGTTCACCCAAAAATGTATATTCTGTCATCATTTACTCACCATCAAACCTGAAATTTCTATTTTGTCAAGCATTAAAAGTAGATATTTTTGAAGAATGTTGGCAATCAAAATGCATAAATGTTTGGAATAACATGAGGGTGAGTAAATTATTTGGGAGAATGTGCCAAACTCCTGGAGGGCCAGTGTAACCTTGCATCACATTGTAATAGTTAGACTTTGTTCCGTGTATTTATTAGCACAGTCTACAGCAGCGGAGGAGTGATATTAAGTTACCTAGGCAACCTACTGTCCCGACTGTAGTGCGCTTCTGTTCTGTTTACTTTCCGGCGCAGTACTAACCGGAGCAAAGTATAATTCCGCCGCTGCTGAGAAACTAGTTCCAGTAAATGTAATGAAAACATTGAGATGCAAGTGTAGTTTGAGTTCTAACATTATTCTCTCAACAGACATTTACATCGGTAGTCTGGCGTTATAATCGATTTGCTTTTGGTGTACTGTGGAGTGGGTAAAACTGTTTTAATGGCAGGCTACAGGGATCTTTTGACTCGCGCTAGCCTAGCACCGGCTAGGCTAGCGCGAGTCACACACATGCAACTATATGGGCCTATATCCCGCCATCAACAGTAGATTCAAAAACCTAGTTTGCAGATTCTTCTAGAGTCAAGGAGTAACGTTATGGTTCGAGTTCCTCTCTGTCTAAAAAGACAATGTTCTCATTTCACTCATTGTAAAGCTCCTATGCTAATCTAAATAACTGTTAGCTGACAATATTTACACATGCAAACAACACATAATATTAGCATACTATACATACTATATTGAAATATGTAATCGCGTTTAGACTATCAACTTAACACACTATATTTTGATGTAACGCTAGCAGATTTTTTTTATAAAATAAAAAGTTATTTAACGTTACCTTCGGCAGATTGCATTATGTCCTTTACACCTTGTTAAAAAAAATCGTTGTCCATCTTCCGTGTTTGTTCTTCATTTACATCCTGCAACTCGCTCAAAATAAAGATGTAGCAGTCCGATGTAAACCAATCCATGTTTAAACAATATAAAAAGCCACAGAACAGAAGTAAGTTAATACTGAATATCCCGAGCAGCAGCGCCCTCACTCACTCACTCACTCACTCACTCACTCACTCCAACTGACTTATTCAAATTTGAACTGTAAAGGCGCGCATAGTTGTTATTGGCCAGATTCCTGGATCACACTCAGAATAACCAATCATTAAGCCTGTAGTCTCAGACTAAAATGCATGTTTGAGCTGTTTTACCTGAAAGCAACTTGCACTGACATGTCTTAAAATATGTCAGTGCCATTGTTTTGTCTCAAGATGCACACATAATGTATTTTTTTTATCTAAGGCACATTTTTAAAAGCTAATCGCATGCCCTAATTAAACTAAGGTCTAATCCTGTCTTAATCTAAACTGGATATAAACCTTTAATATAATGAGCTACACATTTTTATTCTAATTTTACACAACTTTGTATGTAATTTAAGAAAACAGAAAAATACTGTATAAATAATATGGTAATTGTACTGTATAAAAAAAATATTTACTTTAAAATAACAAGGAAATATGTAAGATTGTTAGTATGGATATATTATTGTAATTTTACACAACTTAATATGTAATTTAAGAAAACAGAAAAACACTGTATAAATAATACAGTAATTGTACTGTATAAAAAAAAATATTTACTTTAAAATAACAAGGAAATATGTTAGATTATTAGTATGGATATAAACCTTTAATATAATGAGCTACACATTTAATTACACTTTATTATTGTAATTTTACACTACTTTATACGTAATTTAAGAAAACAGAAAAATACTGTATAAATAATACAGTAATTGTACTGTATAAAAAATAAACATTACTGTAATTTGACATTACTGATATAATCCTTAAATTAACAGACAATTCATTAATTTACAGATATTGTTTGTAATTTTACAGAGTTTTGAATGTAATTAAAAATAACAGAAAAATACTCTAAAAAATTTACAGTTATTTTCTGTAAAATTAGGATTTTTTTTTACAGTGTACTCTTATGTTAAGTTTTGTCCTGTACCAGCCTGTGAACTCTGAATGCTCTGTTTTGGGGTCCTGTGTTTGGGACCAGTCCTTAGCTCGCTTTGCTTGAGCTAGGTAATGTTTAAAATTTTCCCATCGATCAGTGTAATCTTTAGCTAGGGAAACATGCGCATTCTCTGGATTGTTCATCAACATTCTGGCTTTTTCTGACATTTGAACATCTGTAAAGGCTGTTTGGCCTTTAAAATACAGATGGGTTAGGGTCAAAAGGGTTGGACCTAAACTGTGGACCGCATTATCATAGAGGGGGTCTGGTCCTGGTGTATGGTTGTACCTCAGCGTAACATGTAAATTTAGATTGTTCATAAAAACAGCTCCTCTTCTGACACAGTTATCTGCTAATGAGAGGAGTGTCTTAGCTGTCTGTCCTGGATCAGAGGGTGGTATGTCCAGGCTCCACCAATAGTAAGGACTGCCCCTGGACTCCAGAACGTGCAGTGCACAGTCTGAGTCTGTGTAGTCACTCCGTACCACCCCCATCGACCCATTGGTCAGAGGTACTATAGCCAGTCCTAAACCTGCTAATACATCTCTTCCCAGTAGGTTATGTGGGCAGCTGTTTAATAAAACTGCTGTGCACATAATTCCTTCAGAATCTGGTTGAATTTGGAAGTGTATGGGGACACTGAGGGGGGTGACTTTAATTTGTCCATTGGCTGATATCACATTTACTTTCTCTGAGCTGGGTTTATAGCGCTGAATTTCTTTCAGAACAGTCCTGTCTGCACCTGAGTCTGCTAAGAATAGTGTAGGTTGGTTGTCCACTTGTAAAGTCACTTGAGGTTTAGTTCTAAAGTCCACTTCGTCCATTGATAAGTAAATCTCATCTATTACTTCCTCATCTTCACTTTCTTGTCTTTCTGCTGTCCCTAGTCATGCCATCTCATCTGGATCCATCTGTGGCTTCCTAGTTGCTTTCTCTTCCTTATCATCTTTCCTCTTTCTGCAGTCTCGTGCTAAGTGTCCCTTTTTGTGGCAATAAAAACAAAGTCCTTCGGTTCTATCTCTCTCTCTCTGATCTGTGTCTTTCCCTTCATATCTTCTTTTTCCTCTATATGATGGTCCTGGTCTCCTAGTGTCAATTACATAAGTTTCTCCTTGCTCACTGAGTAGAATTTGAGACGCTTTTTTCTGCTTCTTTTCCCTCACTACTCTCTCTGCATGAATTGCGTGAGTCATAAACTCACTGGGGGTGGAAGTGGGCATACCTACATAATTTTTAGTTAGCCACTCCCTAATGGGAGGCTGCAAACCTCCTAAAATTGCCATTTTGAGCTGCTGTTGGAATGCACTGTCTGGGTTGTGGTCTTCAGTCAGACCACTATTAGTTTTAAACACCTCTCTCATTCTAGCACTAAACTCTATCACTGACTCAGTTGATTTTTGTTGAGTTTGTTGAACAATAGCATAATTTGGTCTCCTGGTAAATTTAAGTCTGGCTTGGGCAAAGAGACCTACATCTGCTAGTTGGAGTTGGCCTAACACTTCGTCATGGGCAAGAACTACTCCTGCTGCGTTGCTTGCATTGAAAGTAGATGCAATAAAACCCCATTTTAGTCCAAAAATGTTCATTAAGGCCTGTTTCATTTCTATCCCGTTAAGGTGATACCCTGCTTGGAGCTGAGTAATGTCTACTATGGTCTGTTCAATGTCTGTTTCTGGTTTGGTCACACTCTTTACAGCTTCCTGTGCCTCACTAATAGTCCAAGGTCTGTGTACTAGCATGGTCCCTTGCACATGGGGGTTAGGGACCTGAATCATGGGAAAAGTCTCTACATATCTCTCTGGTGGTTTCACCACTCGTCCTGATCTGGTTTGTACTACACCAGAAGAGGAGGAGGGTGCAGAAGCCACTTCTGAGACATAAGGAGGAGGAGGAGGGGAAGTTGCAAATGGGTTACTGCTTGACAGTTTCATTTGCTGTAGCTGTTTGGTAGGGTACAATTCTGAGTCACTATGAAGGACATCATCTAAACCCTGATATGCTTCCTCAAGCTGGTCTTCTGGCTCTACTGCTGCCTCGGCTGGGGGGTTTTGTACTGGATTAGGCTGTGGATTTTGCTGTGGGGGCTGGTGAGCCCTCACCACAAAATTTGTACCATCTTTATCACATTTCTTTAAATAGGCTATTGTTGTTGAGGTAGCATTTTTATTTTGACCACGATTTCTGCACTCATTTTCCCATATTAAACAAGCTAACATTTGTTTTCCTGGATGAGAGGGTGAGCGTTTTTTTAACTGGTCATGATGTCTGAGATTGGTCTTAATTCTCCTTACTTCATTTAATTCTAATTTCCCACTAAACCCATACCTCTTTTTCCACTTAGTTAGATACTTTACTGATGGTGGGAAATTTGTTTTCATAAATTCCACATCCGTGGGGACTTCACAAATTTTTACTCTTACTGCTTTAGAGTCTTTCTCTGCCATTGTGGTTTCGTTGAAGAAAACAGTTTCAGGTTTAAATATTCCGTCCTTATGACTACAAACCTCTAGGGAATGTAAGTTATAAGTAAAGCTTTCGCCACGGAATATTCCTTTAGTTATTCTCCTCAGAAGACCTTTAATGTGGACCTCCTTCACCCACTTTAATGCTCACTCAGGGGTTGTAAAGCCCTAAATAAGTATTGTTCTGGTAAATTTATTCCACCACTCATCCCTCAATCATTTCTCTCTATACATTCATACCCAGTCTGACCTTTTATATGGTTGTCTCCGTTGGTTCGGATGGAGGTTTGTCACCGGTGAGGATAACGAGGATCAGCCGGCCACGTGGAAAATGTGGTCTTTCAGTTGCTCTGGCCAGAGTCTTTCAGCCGTCGTCAATTATCCTCGTCGGGGACGTCTCTCCATCCGGCTCGAAGGACCAATTTCTGTCAAGGAATCAATACACAAAACAGTGTAGAGACAATCAGATTTCTCTGGAGACAACCTTCAACCCAATTTTGTGAATTAAATAATTCAGTCAGACTCAACTTAAGTTTTTACATCGATGGAGAGAATGGCATGTGGAAGCATTGACTGCTCCACCTCTGTAGAGCTAAGAGCCTACAGAATCTCTGGCTCACTACATGCCTTCTCCTTGATTTTATTGAACCATAAACACAGTTTGCCTCCCTCCAACCTCGCAGGGCGGAGTTTGGCAGTTAGTTGTGAAAATCAGTACAAAGGTTTAGTTTTCTTGCTGCATCCTGCATCCAGACCAAACACAGACCATAAACTAAGATGAACACTTTGGCTTGACACGTCTGGCCGGGTGCTAGTTAAAGGACAGCTGCGGTACTTCCTGACACACACACAATATTAATGACCCTTTCTTAAAAAGGCTTGTTTGCCTTTTTTGGTCATATACAATTTGACAACTTTTACTTACTGCAAAGTTCTAACATACTGCAAAGTTCTAACAACAAGGCAGGCGAGCTTCTGGCAAGGCAATTAAAGGGTGCAAGGGCGAAGCAAACCATTAATGGTGTGACATTGGGGAATGATGAGATTGTTACTGACCAGCAGCAGATAAATGATGCTTTTCGGCACTATTACAAAGATTTGTATAGCTCTAATAATACCTGCAATTCTAATCTTCTTTCTGACTTTTTTAGAGGTCTGCATATACCAACTTTGTCTCCCGATGAGGTCTCAGCCTTGGATGCACCTATACAGCAGCAGGAGATCTTGGCAGCAATTAAATCTTTACAGTCTCGCAAGTCACCAGGCCCAGACGGTCTGCCGAATGAGTTTTATTCAACATTCTCTGACAAATATGTATATGTATACAGACTCTCTTAACAGAGGGGCTCTTCCAGATAGTCTAAACCAGGCCTGCATTACATTACTCCCAAAAAAGGATAAAAACCCCTTAGAATGTGAATCTTACATGCCAATTTCACTTTTGAATAGCGACTATAAAATTTTAACCAAAGTCTTGGCCTGTCGTTTAGAGAGAGTTCTGCCTAACATCGTATCTCGTGATCAAACAGGTTTTGTTAAAAATCGGCGCTCTTTTTATAGTATTCGCCGTTTACTTAACATCATGTACACTCCCGGTGTAACTGAGTCTGAATGCCTTCTCTCCATGGATGCAGAGAAGGCGTTCGATAGAGTGGAATGGGAATACCTTTTTGAGACTTTGCGTAGATTTGGGTTTGGCAGTTCCTTTTTATCCTGGGTGAGGCTTTTGTACGCATGCCCCTCAGCTATGGTGCTCACTAACAACACTTATTCAAAACCGTTTAGTTTACACCGTGGCACCCGTCAGGGTTGTCCTCTCAGTCCCCTCCTTTTTGTGTTGGCAATTTAGCCATTAGCCATAGCTATAAGAAGTAATCAGTCCATTCACGGCATCTTGAGGTGGGGCACTGAACACAAATTATCACTTTATGCCGATGATCTCCTGCTGTTTGTCTCTAGGGCTGAAACGACTATTCCTCACATTATGGATCTTCTGAATATTTTTGGGAAGGTGTCAGGTTATAAACTAAATGTTCATAAGAGTGAATTATTCCCACTTAATCTTGCGGACTCTGTTTTAACCAAAATTACCGTACCTTTTAAGATTACTAAGCATAGTTAGGCCCGAGCCGGTGATGACCGGTTGTTTTTGCTCGGATTTTTTTTTTTTTTTTTTTCTTTTCCACCTATGATCCTAAATTTGACCCAGTGGACATGAACGAAAAGTCATTTTTATTGGTCCCAGCCTTCAAGCCCGGCGAAAAATGTATGTATTTGAAGTCGCCGGAAAAAAAATACGAAAAATGACTCAGTGGCGACCCCTACAAAATCAAAATACATTGGGCCTATGGAAAGTGAAAGTAACTTTTTTCCAACGTAGAAAAATGAAACTTGGTACATCCATAGGACACCTCAGGGCAAACAGAAAAGTCAATGACAGTCACACCCTAAACTTAACAGGAAGTCCGCCATGTGGGGTGAAGCAGCGACCACTAAAATCGCACCCCTTGCGCGAAAGATGCAAATCATTGTGTTTTAATCTAAATGGCCCCAAATTTGGTGAGTATCATCTAGACACATGTGCCAACCAAAGTTGTGACTTTGTTGTTGATATCTTATCGGGTATGGGTGTGGCAAGCCTGTAACGAGGTGGCCATTTTTGTGAAAATAAAACATCTCTTAACTCTCAAGCGCCTTCTCGGATCAGAGTTGGAACCCAAAAGGCGTTTGTGCACGATCATGACCTGAACACAAAAATATGTAAATAAAGGGTTATCTGTAGAAATGGCTCTCCAAGCCCCTACAAACTTATAATGGGACCCAGAATTTGGTTGTCATGAGACAGACATGAAATTTGGTACACACATCTCTTATGTCATGACGAGCATAAAAGCCAATGACAACCACCCCTATCTATAAATGTGTTGCCATAGCAACGTCCCAAAAATGTGGAAAAGTCAATGGGAAGTGAAATTCTTAGTTTGTTGTAGGCAAATGAAACTTGGTACACACATCCACCATGGGCTTATGAACAAAAAGACAATGGGGACCACACCCTATCACACACGGGAAGGCGGCCATTTTGAATTGAAAATGTGAACCGACTTAGAATACACCTCTTTTTTAAAAGTACACAGACAATAGCTGCTTCATTCCACAGACACCAAACTTGGGCAAAATGAGCTAAACACATGTATGTAAAATAGACAAGCGTTTTTCTAGACTTTTTGCTCGAGTTATATTTTTTTATTATAATTCGGTATATATTTTTTATCATATTTTTCTGCAAAATGATCCTAAATTTGACCCAGTAAACGTGCAACTAAAAGTCATTTTTATTGGTCCCAGACTTCAAGCCCAGCGAAAAATTTATGTATTTGAAGTCCCCGAAAAAAAATATGAAAAATGACTCAGTGGCGACCCCTAGAAAAGTCAAAATACATTGGTTCTATGGAAAATGAAAGTAAATTTTTCCAATGTAGAAATACAAAACTTGGTACATCCATAGGACACCTCAGGGCAAACAGAAAAGTTTATTACAGCCATACCGTAAACTCAACAGAAAATCCACTATGTTGGGTGGAATGTGTGACCACCTAAATCGCACCCCTTGTGCTAAAGGCTTTTCATCTAAACAGCTCCAAATTTGGTGAGTCTAGACACGTGTGCAAAAAAAAGTTATCAATTTGTTTTTTGATACATTTGTGGCTGTGGTCGTAATGAGTCTGTGAAGAGGCAACCTTTGGGAAATAAATGCCATTTCCCAATTGCCAGGATCCTTCCTTTAGAGGAGGCCCCTCCAGAGCCACGGCTAGAGTCTTAGAAAACTCCTCAGAATCCTTTTACCGTGAAGTTTACGCTTTAAAGCACGAAATGCACTCCTCCGAGTGCATGTGTCCCCGCGGTCTCAAGGGAGGCGAGGGCCTTTATCGCCGCTTGCGGCTTTAATTTTGTTTATCTTGGTATTACCGTTACAAGGAAAATGTCTAACCTTTTTAAAGAAAATTTCACTAAACTGCAATTGAAAATTCAACAGGAACTGTCGAAATGGTCACCTCTTTTCCTCTCAATAGTGGGGAGAGTGAATGTGATTAAAATGTCTATATTACCCAGATACTTGTATCTATTTCAGAGTCTTCCTGAGTACATCCCCAATGTTTACTTTAAAAAACTTGATTCTGTAATTTCATCATTTATTTGGAGTGGCAAAAAGCCACGGTTGCGTAAAGAACATTTGCAGAAATTGAAACAAGACGGTGGTCTAGCCCTTCCGAATTTTCGCTATTATTACTGGGCTGCCAATTTATATTGTTTGGCCTTTTGGGTGCACTACTCGGACAACAGTGGGCCTGCATGGGTGGAGATGGAGAGGCTTTCTTCTGATTCCTTGTCGCTGCCGGCTGTAATTGGTGCATCAATTCCCTTATCTAAAAACCTGACAATTAGCAACCCTATTGTTCAAAATTCTATTAAAATATGTGTTCAGTTTCGTAAACATTTTGGCCTTCTAAGGATGAGTTTGTTAACTCCAATTGCATCTAATAATTTTTTTCCACCATCAACACTGGATGCCGCGTTTCATGGGTGGCAGAGGCAGGGATTGAATCTTTTTAACGACTTATTTCTGGACAACACATTTGCATCCTTTCAGCAGTTGTCTGATAAATATAATCTACCAGCTTCTAATTTTTTTTAGATACTTACAGGTCCGTCACTTTATTTCAGGTTCCATCGCCGGGTTCCCTGACAAACCTCCTAACAACATGATGGACGATGTGATAATCTTTAACCCCACAAAAAAAAAGGCTATTTCCACAATCCTCGGTTTAATTTCACGTTTAGACTCCCCATCTATGTCTGCTATTAAGAAGTCCTGGTAGCAAGATCTACAAATTAGCATCAATAAGTCAGATTGGAATGATGTTTTAGGAAGATTCATTCATCCTCAATGTGTGCGAAACATTGCCTTATTCAGTTTAATAATAATAATGGATTGGATTTATATTGCGCTTTTCTCCCGAGGGACCAAGGGACTCAAAGCGTTTACAGTCTTTCCATTATTCATTCATACACAGTCATACTGGTGATGGTAAGCTACAACTGTAGCCACAGATGCCCTGGGGGCAGACTGACAGAGACGTGGCAGCCATTTTGCGCCTACGGCCTCTCCGACCAACACCACATACATTCACTCAACATTCATACACATTCATACGAGACAAGGTGGGTTAAGTATCTTGCCCAAGGACACAACGGCAGTATGAATTGTGGGGAGAGCGGGAATCGAACCCACTACCTTCCGGTTGAAAGACGACTGCTCTACCACTGAGCCACCCAAAGTTTAAGTCAAGCCCCCAAAGCCCAGTTTAAAGTGGTTCATCGGGTACATCTTCATAAATCAAAACTAGCTAAGATTTATCCTCAACTTGACCCTACCTGTGATCGGTGTAAGACAGCAGAGGCCACTTTAATACACATGTTCTGGCTCTGTCCTAAACTACAACAATTTTGGGGCGGTATATGTGAAGCACTGACTTGTGTACTAGGAGTCAAAATAACACTGAACCCATTATTATTTCTTTTCGGGGTCAATACTGAGGGTTTTGCATTGCCCGCTGGGGGTCAAAGGCTCATTGTTTTTTCAACGCTGCTGGCTCGACGCTTGATCCTTCTGAAATGGAAGGATGCTGCCCCACCCACGGTGTCACAATGGATCAAAGATGTGCTGTTCCATTTAAAATTGGAGAGGATTAGGTTTGTCTTAAAGGGTTCAGAAAAGAAATTTAATCAGGTTTGGAGGCCCTTCTTGGATTTTTTTGATAAACCATCTACAAAGGTGCAAGAGTAACTTAGCTTTGTGTATTTTATTCTGGCTGACATTATTATTGAGTCTGTTCTTTCTGTTTATTTGTAATTTTGTGCGAGTGTGATTGACGACGGGCACAGGGGACTGTGTTTTTGTGGGAGGGTTTTTATTTTTTATTTTATTTTATTTTATTTTTTTTGTTGAGTATTGTTTTATTATACTGTTTTGTTCTTGTAATTTAAATTGAAAAATTCAATAAATATATTAAACACTAAGGGGACTGTTTCCTGGAGTCACGCCTCATTTTTATTGACTCGGGTGCTGATGACAACTTTATTGACTCTGACTTTGTCTCTCTTAATAAAATACCCTTTGAGCATCTTCAGAAACCCAAGAGAGTACTCATCCTGGTGGTGAAGGGTGGTGAACTGTTGGCAGTGGTTACTCATCGGACTGTTCCTCTGTCATTGCTAATTTTTTGAAACCATTGACAGTCTACTGTATCTCCCTTTACTTGGTGCCCTCACCTTCTGCACAAGTAGTTCTGGGTCTCCCGTGGCTTAATCTTCACAACACACATATTGATTGGTCCACACAATCTGTGGTTAATTGTAGCCTATTTTGCCACTCCCATTGTCTCCATGCTGCGGTCCCAACTACTAATTCCAACACTCTTGCTCCGCCCAAGCCAATAGACCTTACTTTAGTTCTTCACAAATACCATGACTTAAAGGAGGTGTTTTCTAAGGATCGGGCTATCTATCTATCTATGTAGATCTATACAGACAGACAGACAGACACAGACAGACAGACAGACAGACAGACAGACAGACAGATAAATAGATAGATATGGGCGGGCCTATATATGTTCTCTACCTTATTGTCTACCGTTGGATCAGAACTACTGAGCAGCTCATTACCTCAGCTTCAATGAGCAGATAATTGTCGCTGGCCTTTCCGCGCATGCGCACTTGTCCTCCTTCTCTTGCTGCTCTCATCTCGTCGCATCCCGGGGGCGCGTGGAGCTGTGCTCGTACGACGGCCATGGTGGAGACTGCCGGTCCCGATCTTGGTGCCGGTCCCAGCCCCATGAAGAAGAGCGCGCTCCCGGGTCCGGACCTGACTCCGCTGGACCAGTTCGACCAGGACCGGGCCAAAGTCAGCGCCAGCGTGCGGTGGCTGCTCCACAAAGCGTACAGCTCTGCAGGTAGACTCTAATGGGTGGGGCTGGACACCAGTCGGAGGTCTGGTCGGATCAGGTGGCCCCCAGGCTGAAGCTTGGCCCGCTCCGACCCACGCGTGTACCGCTTTCTCTGTTAGGGCCGGGATGTAGCGCGGATGTTCGGGCTGCTTAACAAAGGCGCACACCGGCGGAGGCAAACTGAACCCCGGCCCACTGAATGTCTCTGAGCGGGCTCATGTAGCCGGTCAGGGCCCGTTAGTCCGGTCAAGGCCGTGTTTTGGTGGAAGTGGATCAGGGCCATATAATATTGGTGTCAGTGTGTCACTGTTCTGAGCCTCAACCAAAGCACCCTGCGTCTTTTCTTTCGTCAGGAGCTGGGAAGATTTGGCCAGATCTGCTGCTCAGCTTAGTTTGTAAAAATATAAATCAAAGCTATTATTTATCATTTTGAGGGACCCAACAGTGTTTTTCTGTTGCCAAAATATAGTCTGTAGGCCAACTTTAAACTAACGTCATTTTCTTGGCCAGTCATTTGACTTGCTTATAATGCATGGAATATTGTGACATTTTGCTTTGATAGATTTGCACATGTTGTTAAATAACTGTCTACAAATTTGTCCCACGTTGAGGCTTAGGACTTTCATTTCAGTCAATCTGCTGCAAAGAGTTTGTTACATCCTCCTTCAGTAGATCAGAAACACCTCATCTAAAAATATGAGTTTTGAAAGATATTTTTAAAATTATATGTTCTTATTTTAATGTAAATGCTCCTAGGTTTATGTTAAGTCTAAACACCTGAAACTATGATGTGACCTATTGGCCCCAATGTGATCAGTGAAAGTTTGGAAACTTTACTAACGCCAAAGTGGGCACTCCTATATCTAAAGTAATTTTTTTATTGCACTATCAACATAATT
The DNA here is from genome assembly GCA_024416835.2 of Perccottus glenii. Classification (NCBI taxonomy): domain Eukaryota; kingdom Metazoa; phylum Chordata; class Actinopteri; order Gobiiformes; family Odontobutidae; genus Perccottus; species Perccottus glenii. The sequence continues at coordinate 4,405,916 of CM044549.2, read as the reverse complement.
ATTTTCTCTGGACAGCAGCCCCAGTCCAGATGGAACCCATTAGTATTGGCACATCAAAGATTTGTCATTAACTATAGCAGTGTCATAACTTATGGCTCATGGTCATAACAAAACAGGATGCCAGACAAATCAATAAAAAAAATAGCGCTTATTAAAATTTAAAATAAGGTTTTCCAATATTAAGAAATTAGAGTAACTATGAGGTATGTTTGTCTGTAAGATCAGTAGTGTACATGTGAATGTGTAGTTATGATGTGTAGCGTGTTGTAAGGTTCCAAACTAAAGAACAAACAAACAACGTGGTGGTGTAGGCACTAATGCCAGTCTAAGGGGGAGAGAGCGAGCGGCTGGAGGTGGGCCTTTAAATAGGCGTGGCACCGGGCCCTGATACTCCCCACACAGTCATCCAGCTCAGCCTAGGAATACATAGTAAGCAGACAGATATCAAAGAACAATAACATGTCCTTAGACAGGAAGGGCTTGTGACAAGCAGCACATATATCCACCTTTATAGAACATATCCCTATTTTAACCAGTTCGTACCAGATCCTGTCGCAGTCTCAGTCAGTGCACACAGGCTCAGTACTGGTTTTGCTCGGTAGTCCGCTGACGGCAACCATTGTCCTGCTTCCTGTCCCTGCTGCACAGTTTCAAAGATTTTAAAGAGATCCTACAATGTTGAGTAAATGTGGTTCTATTGGACCCTTCTAGAGCTAATTCCTTCTCTACAGTTGATATTTGTCAGCAAACTCCCAGTTTGGAGAAGCAGGGAATAAGTGACCTATCCCAAAGTATGTCACAGACCTCCTTTTACACAGAATACTGGGACAATCCCTTTCATCCTATACTATGCAGCAGTAGGGAATGCGGGCAGTCACTGCTGTGACCCCCTCCCAACACACACACGAGTGTCAAGTCTAGTGTCAAGTCTGGTTCCCTCAGTTATATGAATAATTTACCGTAAAAGTTCTGCAGTGAAATGGTGACAGGAACACACCTTTATTAAAGCACAGAGAAAGATTTATCTTGGGGTCATGATTCTAACTAATGCACACTCCGACATTACAATAATTTGTAACCAGTGATCAGTAGGAGAGTCCGCCACACTCATCAAAACACAATTGTGTCATGTCTTGAAATGTGTCCCCTCAGGGAAGGTTCCAGTGGAGCTGCGGGAGCCTCTCTACACAGACCAGTATAAACAGGAGCACCTCAAACCAGCCGTGTCCCAGTTGCTGCTGTCCCCAGACTTCTACTGCCGAGTACAGACACTGCTGACTGCGGTGGAGGGGGGTTCCCAGTCAGCGGCGCAGGGGGCACTGTCTGACAACTCTGCCCTGCTGCAGTTCCTCATCAAGAAGGGTGTCACTGCGAAGACCTCAAATGCAGACGTGACAGAGGAGGACCTCAGCTCTGCTCCCATCAGGACAGTCAGTCAAGTATTATCGATATAACTATATCTGAAAGAGTCAGGTCAAAGAACACAACAAATTTAGGACTCGTTTTAGGTCCAGTAGCATTTGGGCTGAATGTAGAGTGACGTTTGAGTCCATCCACCACAGTGTGACCTACTTTCCTTCTTGAGATGCAGGCCTTTCTTCCAACTCCTTCTGCTGCTGCTTTGTGGGACTTAATGCCCTTAGTTTTGTCTTTGGGAACACACTTGTTTTTCAGCCCACTGTAGCTATGACTGTTTAGTTTGTGTAATGTGTGTTATTGTAATTGTAAGTGACCATGAGAAAAGGACTTTTGTGTTACTGACTATGCTGTGTGCAGAAGGCCCACCTGGGTCTGATTGACGCGCTCATGACCCTGGCTGCTCGGGAGACTGTGGGCCGGGTCAAAATGGCAGCAGAGGGAGAGCAGATGGGTGCAGGGGCTCCGTGGGAGAATGCTCTGCTCTTCTGGGTCAACAGGGTGAGACCTTTCTGTTAAACACAGTCTAAATGTTAAATATTCATTATGTAATATGATGTGCACTTTCATAACTATGCATCCCCTCCATTTAGCCCCAAATAGTTGCTGATTTAGTATTAGCCACTGTGTCTGTGTTTACAGCTAAACCAGAAGTTACGGGAAAGTACAGAAGAAGAAGAGGATGCTCCCAAATCCCAGCCCTGTACAGATGTGCAGCCTGCTCAGGACCCGGTAATGCGCACACACCTGTATATGTCCTATGCGCTGGACATCTTTGACATTTCTGATGCTGCTCTCTTCAGTTTATCTGTCTCATATCTAAACTGTGTCTGTTTTTTAGAATCAGTCCAGTCGCTGGTACTGGAAGCTGGTCCCGGTAAGTCCAGTGGTCTGTGCAAGAACTACGATACATATTTATACATTTATGTAATGGTATTCCCCAGTATTTAGAATCATATTGTTAACTATGTAAAAACACAGAAGATAAAATGTGTTTTTACTGGCTTCATCTAATCTAAATAAACAAATGCAGGTTGACTTTCTATTTCTCCATCTATTTCTCGGTGCCAGGAGGTATTGGCATGGACTTTCCTCTCTCCACACTCGCACTTTAAAATGCTGTTTAAAGTTTAGGGATAACAGTTATTATAGTTACCTACTTATTTAGTCTCAAAAACAGAGTGGGAAAGCAAATAAGTAGGACCAAGCCTTCATCTGGAGTCATTATTATGACTCTTGATTAATTATATCTAATAATCTGGCTTCAAATGGCTTCAAATCTGTCAAATTCTATATTGGAAAATGTTGATAGGCTTGTCCTGATCTTTAAGTGAAATGTCCTAGCAACTCTGAGAGTAAACAGCTTTCTACCTCACTAAACCTCAACAGCTCTGTGCCTCTCATCTCAACACCAAGGCTTCCTGTTCTTCTCTTGAGCACACACTGCCGAGAGAGTGAAAGTGGGAGGCGGTGCTGGTTTTTCTGACATGTGACATCTAATGATGTTTCACAAGTTAGTTCTTTTTTAACATTAAGCAGGAAGCTAGGTCTCCCGTCTAGACAAAACCTAACCTTTTACAGTGCCTTGCGAAAGTATTCAACCCCCTTGAACTTTGCGACCTTTTGCCACATTTCAGGCTTCAAACATAAAGATATGAAACTGTAATTTTTTGTGAAGAATCAACAAGTGGGACACAATCTTGAAGTGGAACGAAATTTATTGGATATTTCAAACTTTTCTAACAAATAAAAAACTGAAAAATTGGGCGTGCAAAATTATTCAGTCCCCTAAACTTAATACTTTGTAGCACCACCTTTTGCTGTAAGTCACTTGGGGTATGTCTCTATCTGTTTTGCAAAACAGCTCGAGCTCAGTGAGGTTGGATGGAGAGCATTTGTGAACAGCAGTTTTCAGTTCTTTCCACAGATTCTCAGTTGGATTCAGGTCTGGACTTTGACTTGGCCATTCTAACACCTGGATATGTTTATTTGTGAACCATTCCATTGTAGATTTAGCTTTATGTATTGGATCATTGTCTTGTTGGAAGACAAATCTCCATCCCAGTCTCAGGTCTTTTGCAGACTCCATCAGGTTTTCTTCCAGAATGGTCCTGTATTTGGCTCCATCCATCTTCCCATCAATTTTAACCATCTTCCCTGTCCCTGCTGAAGAAAAGCAGGCCCAAACCATGATGCTGCCACCACCATGTTTGACAGTGGGGATGGTGTGTTCAGGGTGATGAGCTGTGTTGCTTTTACACCAAACATAACATTGTTGCCAAAAAGTTCGATTTTGGTTTCATCTGACCAGAGCACCTTCTTCCACATGTTTGGATGCGTCTCCCAGGTGGCTTGTGGCAAACTTTAAACAACACTTTTTATGGATATCTTTAAGAAATGGCTTTCTTCTTGCCACTCTTCCATAAAGGCCAGATTTGTGCAGTATACCACTGATTGTTGTCCTATGGACAGAGTCTCCCACCTCAGCTGTAGATCTCTGCAGTTCATCCAGAGTGATCATGGGCCTCTTGGCTGCATTTACATTTACATTTATTTATTTAGCTGACGCTTTTATCCAAAGCGACTTACATTGTTCTAATGTAATTACCAGTGTTACAGTCACTGGAGGCAAGGTGGGTTAAGTGTCTTGCCCAAGGACACAACGACAGTATGAACTGTGGGGAGAGTGGGAATCGAACCGCCTACCTTCCGGTTGAAAGACAACCACTCTACCCACTGAGCTTCTGCCGCCTCGGCTGCATCTCTGATCAGTCTTCTCCTTGTATGAGCTGAAGGTTTAGAGGGACGGCCAGGTCTTGGTAGATTTGCAGTGGTCTGATACTCCTTCCATTTCAATATTATCGCTTGCACTGTGCTCCTTGGAATGTTTAAAGCTTGGGAAATCTTTTTGTATCCAAATCTGGCTTTAAACTTCTCCACAACAGTATCTCGGACCTGCCTGGTGTGTTCCTTGTTCTTCATGATGCTCTCTGCGCTTTAAACGGACCTCTGAGACTATCACAGTGCAGGTGCATTTATACGGAGACTTGATTACACACAGCTAGATTCCATTTATCATCATTAGTCATTTAGGTCAACATTGGATCATTCAGAGATCCTCACTGAACTTCTGGAGAGAGTTTGCTGCACTAAAAGTAAAGGGGCTGAATAATTTTGCACGCCCAATTTTTCAGTTTTTTATTTGTTAAAAAAGTTTGAAATATCCAATAAATTTTGTTCCACTTCATGATTGTGTCCCACTTGTTGTTGATTCTTCACAAAAAAATTACAGTTTCATTTCTTTAAGCCTGAAATGTGGCAAAAGGTCGCAAAGTTCAAGGCCTGCAGCTCTTTTTTCATTGCTGAATGGGGCGGTGTTTCTATCCTCTATCTAGAGCTTAACCTGCTCAGGAGCAGTAAGCGCCATTCAATGTTTTTACAGAGATTTAGCTCAAAGTTGAAGTTTTGAAACTAAGTTTGCTTCTGAAACTAAAAACCCACGGTTAACCCTGAACTTGGGGCGGCAGTGGCTCAGTGGTAGAGTGGTCGTCCTTCAACCGGAAGGTAGGCGGTTCGAATCCCGCTCTCCCCACAGTTCATACTGTCGTTGTGTCCTTGGGCAAGACACTTAACCCACCTTGCCTCCAGTGGTGTTCCAGCTGTAACACTGGTGAATGTAAGTCGCTTTGGATAAAAGCATCTGCTAAATGTAAATGTAAACTTACTTCTAATCTCTTTATCCAGCTTAATGGTACAAGGCCCTGGTGTGGTATCCCCCAAACAAGAATAAAAATCTATTTTAGAAACAGTTTGTTTCAGGTCAAGGTTTAGGTTAAACTCCTTCCTCTGAGAGATAAATGGTCAACTTGAACTCAGAATTGTAAATTTTCCTCAGATGAGGTATGAAACGTCTTCACCTTGAAACCTACGTCCAGGTGCGTTTGTTTTAACCTTTTTCCTCAATTTTAGTGATAGTAATAATAATACTAGTGATGAGACTGGGTTGAACAATAAGATGCTGTTAGTAATATTTGATGTGAGATCATAGAAGCATTCATCTCAGACTCGTTGATCAGAGTGTGGGGGGTCTTTGTCCCATTACAGACCCGCTCCCACCCCCTCCCCCTCTTGTCCTTTTCTGCGTGTCATGTGACTTGTTGGTGTGGCGTTCCCCTGAAGAGTGGCTCCTGTCATTTATGCCTGTCTCTCTCTCTCTGCCATCCCTCCATCCAGCATGCTATCGCTTTTTGTTTGAAGGAGTCGGGGAATAAGCCACCTGTGGTAACGTATGACGTCTCGGTCTACTCTCATCTGCATCTCCCACATCACCATAGCAACGCCAAAGGACCGGGCCATGGGGGTGGAGCCCATTCCTACTGCTTTAGGGAGAACACAACACAGACCATCCTCAGCTAACTCGAGACATGAATTCACACTCACATCTATTCATTTTTAATGGTGCTCTCACATTCTTTATATTCACTCTTCATATTTACTGTTCTTTTTGGAGGCAATATCGGCCAGATTGAATATAACATGTACAACACATGCAAATCTAAAAATGTTGCTCATCAGTGTGACTTTATTATTATGTCTGCTGTTAAAGTCAGTCCAAAGGCTCACAATAGTGTCTGTAGCTGCTGCATGACACAAACTATCAGCATTATTCTAAGTGAAAACCACTGCATTGCTCTACCCACCTTGTGTTTCTGTGCTGCCCTCATCAGTTCTTTTGCTGCACTTATGTGTGTATGTGAGCACATCTTTATTCAGTTATTTTAAACATGTTTTAACAGTCTAATTTGAGAGTCTTGAGTCATGTTATTGCTGCGTTTATGTTTTTTGTTTTAAATCACTTTAATATCTCGAGTTGATACACCTTTTGTTTGGTGTAGCTTTTGTTGTTTTTTGCTCCCTCACTGCTTCTATTTGTGTTTCGATGTCTTTACCTGGTGTTAATGTTTATTTGTGTTGCAGATCCGCTACAGGAAGGACAAAGTGCAGTCAAAGCTGACCCCAACATTTCCTCTGGTGTCTGGGGTTAAAGACCTGTCAAACGGCTGTGCAATAGCTGCCGTGCTGCACTTCTACTGCCCCAGCCTCCTACCTCTGGAGGGTACTGCCCCCCCTCCCCATTACACACTCACACGCTCATTGGAGCTTATGAAATGATAATGGTTTCATTTTGAATGGATGCAGATGCTTACAAAGATTGTTCATGCTCTTACACAACTCCTTAGAATACACATCCATAATTTATAATACTGCCCTCTGAAATTGGTTCAGTTTTAACTGTAGACATTAGTTGGCCTATACAATTCTCCAAGCAAAAAGAAAATAGACAATGAACAACAGATAGGTAGAGCCTAGCTTGACTTACAGAGGTTACATAGGTTACTTACATAACCTCTGTTTCTCTCAGTTTATTATATAGAAGTTAAAAGATGTTCCCTTCAGCTTCTATTGATGTAAACGTAATGAGCTCACAGATTTGGGACTTGAATGTATTTCAAAATTAAAAGGGTTGTGACAGTGGTGTATGTTATATACTGATATAAATGCTGTTGTGTTCTTCCAGATGTGTGTCTGAAGGACACCATGTCTGTGCAGACAGTGTGTACAACCTGCAGCTGATCAGAGAGTTCTGTGAGACCCATTTTCAGAGCTGCTGCCCCCTGGCGGTGGAAGACCTCCTCTACGCACCCCCACTGTTACATGTGAGCATCATAACTGCACCATCACAGCAACAACAGGAAAACAAATGGGTTGATAAGGCTGAGCGTTATACTTTAATTACCGCTAAATGACAATGTTTTATGTCAGTGCAGTTACATATTCCTTCAGCCTTCTACCTGTCCATCAGAAAAGTCATAATTTGGCACACTTACATGGCCGTACTGCTCATCATACATAGTACATGTGCAAAAAAGTTTTTTCTTTTTTGTTACCCTTTCAAATAACTTTTGAGTCAAACTTTGGAAGATTGTAAATCAAGATGGAAAATCAGTTCCTCTTCAAGTTTTCACCTCATCAGAGACTAGCTGTTCTCTCACATTTGTGCTACAATGTTCTAATAAGTTTAGCAGTTATTTTCTGTGACGTAGAGAGCACACTGTTATGTACCTTCTCGTCCTCAGCTAAATATCATGAGTTTCCTCGCTGAGCTGATGGAATGGTTTGAGGTGAAGAAACCGGACTTTGTGAAACCCATTCAGCCCATTGACCTAACAGGTGAGTGACACAGTCTTTATACAGTCACACAGTCATGTTCTATTGTTTACAACTTACATTGTTTCTGACTAGTGTGTCTGATTTAACAGGAATACTATACTGTACCAGTCCTGTCAGCAGCAACAGCAACAGGTACCAGCCCCTCTGCAGACACACACATGAAACAATACAAAAACTGTGTGAAGCTATATCCAGGCACATTATTGCTGATTATTTTTCAGCTGAATGGAGAAGTGCAGCTATATTACATAAACCTGTAATTTGCATATAAGACAAGTAGAAGACCCAAATCTAACACATCTGCTTAGTCACAAGTATGCTTTATTCTTTTCATATAGGCCTGTACATGTATGTTTTCTTTTTGTAGTGGCTCTCCTTCTTACATCTTCAAGCAACCCTTTGTTCCCATCTCTTCTCCGGTCTCACCAGGTAAGATACACTCTTGTTTCCTCCCAGTGGAACAACACGTGTATGAGTGGCGAGAGCAGCTTTTCATACCATTGAAATATGAAGAAATGAAATCTTCAAATCTGGATGTGTCCAAATACAATGTTTTGTAAAATATTTACCTCTGCACAAGTAGAAGAATTGAAAGAATTTGTGTTTTCTCTTTAATTTCTGTTTTTTTCTTTTTCTGCTCATTTCGAACTATTCTGTGCCACATGGCTTACTAGGTTATAATAAAACCTAAAATAAAGCTGGAAATAAGTTTACAGACTGTTGGCAGGATTTGTGATTTTTTTTTGCCCTTTTTAAAAGAAAATGAATGATAACACAAAAACTATTTTTCACTCATAGTTAGTGGTTGGGTGAAGCCCTTTTTTTTAAACAATTGTGTTTACTCTTTTTAAATCATAATGACAACAGACACTGCCCCCCCATCCCATACTAACATATATTTTTATTTTTGCAGAAAAAAAAAGTTGGGCAAGGAAGCAGATCAGGTAAAGCATGAGACTTTATGGTAAATGTAGTGGTGCGCTCATATTTTACCTTACAATTTTAACCGTCTTTTTTTGGCTTCTGTGCTGTGTGGTTCCATCCATGTGTCTCTGCAGTTGCCCTCTGTCCGCAGTTGCTTTCAGCATCCCATTTGGGCTGGACAGTGATGTAGACATTGTTATGGGCAACCCAATCGACTGTGTGTTTCGCTCCGTCAGCACCGACAACCCAGTTCCACCTGTCCCCGCCATGACCTCACCATTTAGCGGGTACAGCCCCCCCGACCTCAGCCACCTGGTCAGCAGCTCGGCCCCCGCACAGCGCTGCTGGGGCCCCTACATGGCACCACTGGGAGAGCTGCCCACCATCAAGGAGACACTGCGCCCCAGGAAGAGCTGGCCAGAGCCACGGCTGTGTCCTGATGGGGCACCTGCTGGGTTCTACCTGCACTCCCCTGAAAAGGAGAGCCCCCATCTCAGCAGCTCTGTCCCATTCCAAGGGAGTGGAGGGAACAGGAGACTGGGACACTCCTCCAACATTTCCCGAGACAATGACTCTGTGCTTAGAGACGACAATGTGGACTCCTCAGAGGCCTCGGATGAAACCTCTCGGAACACCCCTGGAAACATTCGTCCGAGCTGGGGTCGCCATAGCAACCATAGCCCCAGTGGCAGTCCTCGCATGACCAGCTTTGCAGAGCGGAGCGAAAGTAAGAGGAGGCAGCCGGCCGCCCCCGGAGAAGAGACTAACTCTGCCCCTACCACCCCACGGAATCCAGGGCTGGTGTCCGAACGCCAGGACAGTCTTGGGACACCAGGACAGGGCTCTGAGGCTCTGGCCCTGGGGGCGCGGCTTGAGGAAAAACGCAGGAGCATCGAAGCTCAAAAGAGACGCATAGAAGCCATATTTGCCAAGCACAGACAGAGGCTGGGAAAGAGTGCCTTCCTCCAGCTGCAGCGAATGCAGGGAGAGGGAGGAGGCGGTGACACTGGGGGAGACCACCTGAGCCAGGACAAGCGGCTCACCCAGTTGGAGGAACAGCTCCAGAGGGAGGAGGAGAAGGAGAAAGAGAAGAGCAGTGCACCAGCAATCCCTCGGCTTGAAAAGCAGGTCACCTTCTCTCTGGACAGCAAGAAAGATAGAGAAGGGGGATCAGGGCCAGGGTCCAGCCCAGGTGCAGGGTCTGGTCCAGGGGTGCAGGAGTACAACGAGGTGGTGCAGAAGCTGAGCGAGGCCCTGCAGTGCCTCCAGAGGGACATGCAGAAGCTGACCTGGCAGCAGCAGCAACTCCTGAGCGACCAGTGGTCCAGGACCACCCCCCTAAACTCCCCAAAGAACAAATCCCCTCCCACGGCCACCAAGACTCCGCCCCACACCCCCACCAAGACCCCCACCAGGAGCGTGAGTAAAGCATGGATGATCCCTGCAGGACCTGGTGCATCCCGCCGCTCCTCAGGGTCTCCTAAAAGCCCCCTGTCCTCGTCCTGCCCCGCACCTTGCTCCAAGATATCAACCCCCCGCAGCCCAGCAGCCCACTCAAGACCCCATGCCCCTCACACGCGTCCCTCTGAGCTCAAGTTCCCCCCTCTGACCCGCGTCCTGACCCCCCCTCAGAACGTGGACTCACTGCCTCACCTGCGCCGCGTGTCACCCAGCAAGTGCCAGGTCCAAACCTTGTCCTCCTTCCGCATTGGGGGCCCCAAGACCCCACAGGAGTCCCCTCAGATCGTCCCACCACCACAGCCTGAGGAAAGCACTTCAGACACAGGCTCCAGCGAAACCCCCCCTCAGTTCAGCCTGGAGATGGAGCAGGAAGACAGAGGTTCCTCGCAGTATGTCCTGCAGCTGGCGGCAGGAAGCAGTCCCTCTGAGTGCTCCATGCACAGCGAGACCATGTCCCTGTCAGCCTTCAGTGGGGGTCCAGAGGGAGGCCCAGTGGGGGACAAATCCAGTCTGATGGCATCTTTGTCTTCTCTAGTGGGGGCTGAGGGTGGCAGTGACGAGCCCACCGATGAAGTCCATGAGTTCTCCTCCGACTCCATGAGCGACTACACAGAGTCTGCCAGAGAGGGGGCCCTTGACCCACCAGAGCAGGGGCCTCTGCCCCCACTTAGTGACTTGAGTGCAGAGGGACCCCCAGAGCCCCCCAGCACAAGCACTGAAACCAGTGGAGAGCCCAGTGAGAGCGGGCCCTGTGGAGGGGTTGGCTTCTTCTACACGGTCAGTCAGAGCTCCTCATGTTATCATTAAACTTTTATCATTTTACTTACACCCTACGTCTGCACTGTTGTCATGTAGGGCAGAGGAAGGCAGCTTAGTGGAAAAGGTAAAACTGGGACTTAAACATAATAAAACTAGTCATTCTAAATCATGTCTCAGTCTCAGATAATTTCTAAAATGGTCTATAACCTCCACTATAAACTAAACTGAATGTACAAAAGGAAGTGTTCAAACTTATAAAATCTATATTATTACTATACGTACATACCAATGCCACACAAAGTTAAAGCCCCTAAAGCTGATATGATGCAGTAGCTGAGTGTCATGTGAAGGTGACCGGTGTGTTGCAGGAGGATGTGCACAGTGAAGGGGAGATGGCTCAGCGCAGGGCAGCGCTGTTGGAACGACAGCAGAAGAGAAGAGAGGAGCTGAGGAGGCGCAGACAGTGGCATGAGCAGGACAGAAAAAACAGGTGAGCACTGCTGAAGGGCAGAGCAGGGGGCAGAACATTTAATCCAACTTCAAATGCTAGGTAAATTCAAGGATTAATGAATTATTTTGTTTAATCAGGGACAGCACAGTTAAACATTAACTCTCATACAAAGAAAATATGTGTGTAGTTTACATTCATACACTCACCGTCACACACTCACCTTTACACACTTGCATACACACACAAACTCACATACACACCCACCAACCCCCACACACGCATCATTGTTGTGAAAACACATGGACGTTTGTGCAAGTGTTTGTTAATTCTGTAGGTAGACTGTTCCACTGACTTATGGCTCTATTAGACGTTTTGCATTTTGGAACTTTGCACTCTCCCGTGGCAGTCTAGTTCTAGATGTTGTTTCTGCAGTGAGCCTAACCAATTGTATAAAAAGGGAAGCAGCTGCATCATGAATAATTTTAAATATTAAGCAAATATTTGTGTACATAATCAAGTTTTCAAAATTTAAGTTTAGTTTATTTTTATGTAAGTGTAGTTTAGTTTAGTAAGAATTTTACAATGATCGGAAAGATGAGGTATTTTGTCATACATTTGAAGGAATCTTTTATATAAGAAAAAATAATTCATTGTATTCAAAATACATGCATATTCTACATGCCTGGGACTTGTCATACAATACAAAAATGTAGTAAAATCAGCATTTATCTGACATGTGAAATCTGACTTGTGTTTGTATGTTTTAGTAAAGTATTCAGAACATGGCACCCCTGTCCACAGGATTTATTTTCAGTTATGTCTTTCCATTTCTTTTGCTTTGTATCATTTTCATGACTTGTATGTCATTCTTTGGGATAAATCTTATTTAAGTATTTTTTATGTAACTATTTTTTTTAAGTTAGTTTTTTTGCTATTAGAGATAAGTTATGATTTGATAGACCAGTAATTGAATATACATACTTTAGTTATTATCTCCGGTTTATTTGTAAAAATAAAATCAGAGAAGATCTTGTTATTTGTGTTGGTTTATTTACCAGTTGTGTCATTTGAAATTATTTAGAAATTTCCTTTAGCTTCTTCTTGTGTGTTTTGTCAAGCCAATTTAGGTTGAAGTAACCCATAAGTTTGACTTCTTCTCCATCATATTGTTTAAGAATATCACATAGAAAGACAAAGATTTTTTTTAAGACAGTAAATTGAAAGAACAAAAGAGACAAGGTAATAGTAATCCCCACACATTCCAAGATTAAATTTTTTATCTAGTCTAGTTGGATGCTTTCTTTAACAGCTTTTTCCTATACCTCTGTCTGATCTGTACACTTTATAACCTGGAACATTTACTATAACTGTAGGAGTTAAACTTTGTCTGTAAGGGTTTGAGTTTGTTAACAAATGTTAAATCTGTTCAGTTTTAGATCAATTGTGCTCATACCCTGGTAGAATTAGTGCTTTTTCTGTCATTTTTCAGAGAATATGAATAACACAAAAATCTTTTTTTTTACTCAGAGTTAGTGGCTGGGTGAAGCCATATTGTCAATATATTGTTTACTCTTTTTAAATCATAATGACAACAGAAACATCCCAAATGACTCTGATGATTTTGGTCTTATAACTTGCACACAAGTTGACACAAACAAGTTTGAATGGCTGCTAAAGGTAACCATCCTCACCTGTGATCTGTTTGCTTGTACTCAGTGTGTGTGTATAAAAGGACAGTGAGTTTCTGAGCTCCTGACAGACCCCTGCATTTCTCAACCAGTGCTGCACTGACGTTTCTGTATTCTGAGTCATGGGGAAAACAAATTAATTGTCAAAGAATCAGCAGGAAAGGTTAATTGAACTGTATAAAACGAGAATTTCAGCCACAACTGCTAGTAAAATTGTTTGGGATGCAAAGAAATATCCACAAGTAACTTCATCTGAAATACAGGACTTTCTAAAAAAGGTGGTGTGGTTGTTTCATGAAAAATGGTCTGCATGGTCAGAAGAAAGCCATTACTATGCAAATGCCACAAAGCATCCTGCTTAAAATACGCCAAACAATTACATTTTTTGGCCCTTACATTTGGAGAGGAGTCAACAATGATGAAAGGTACATCATTTCTGCTGTGAAACATGGAGGTTGCTCGCTGATGTTTTGGGGATGTGTGAGCTACAAAGGCACAGGAAAATTGGTCAAAATTGATTGCAAAATGAATGCAGCATGTTATGAGCCTGAAAGCTGCGCATGGGACTTTCTTTGGACTGGCCAACTCAGTCCACTGATCTCAATATCATTGAGCCACTCTGGGAAGATCTCAAACGTGCAGTTCATACAAGACCAAGAAGCCCAAGAATTTACAGGAACTGGAGGCTTTTTGCCAAGAAGAATAGACAAATTTACCGTCTAAGACAATAAAGAACTTTATCCACAATTACCACAAAAGACTTCAAGCTGTCATTGATGTTAAAGGTGGCATCCTTAACATCAATGCTTAAGATGCCACCTTTGGTGCATTATCAAAACTATACCAGCCACTTGTAAACTTTTTGTCAGGGTCATTTGGGTAGTTTCTGTTGTCATTATCATTTAAAAAGAATAAACGCAATTGCTTCACCCAACCACTAACTATGAGTAAAAGAAACATTTGTGTGTTAATATTCATGTAGTAGCAACTATCCAGTCCTACCGTTTGAGTCACTTCTGGGTGCAGTGGATCCTGGTTATAACGCGCTTGACAGAAACAATGTCCAGACTGAGAGTACGTTTGGTGGTTTTACGTTTATTGTATACAAACACAAAGTGGTAACTGGGGTGCAGTGGCTCAGTGGTAGAGTGGATGTCCTTCAACCGGAAGGTAGGCGGTTCGATTTCCGCTCTCCCCACAGTTCATAGTGTCGTTGTGTCCTTGGGCAAGACACTTAACCCATCTTGCCTCCAGTGGTTTTCCAGCTGTAACACTGGTGAATGGAACCTTAATGTAAGTCGCTCTGGATAAAAGCGTCAGCTAAATGACTAAATGTAAATGTAAATGTAAGTAAAAATAATTTGCAGTATCCAAGTGGTATATGGCAGCAGGATGGATGGCTTCTTCTCCATGGCGCCCCCCGAGGCAGACGTGTTTGCTCGCTCCACGCTTAAATGTTTTACTTTTCTTTTTTTGTGTGCGTTTTTCGTTCTTTCTGCAGTGCACAAATGCCATGCACTGCTAACATACAACCGACAGGCATTATTGGACATCGCCAACTCACGAAACTTCGATTTTAGAGGTTCTATTCCGCTGGAGCTACAACTCATTGTTCGCTCGCAGAGTCACCACCGGGGCTACCCAGAGGGCCACGAAGCACCGGCCTCGAGTGAGTTCGCTGACCCCAGGAGAGTGCTTCGGAGACGGCGACGCAAGCGATGCAAGAGGGGAGGGCTACATGCTAGGCTAAAAGCTCGCGCTAGCCGACCACCGCTACCCAGCCTCCTGTTAGCGAACGTGCGGTCCCTAGAAAACAAACTGGACGAGCTACGAACCAGGATTTTAACACAACGGGAAATCAGAGAGTGCTGCGCCCTGATTTTCACAGAGACTTGGCTCTCAGATAGAGTTCCAGAGAACGCCATTCAGCTACAGACTCACTCGCTTCACCGAGGCGACCGAACGGCGCTGCGTCCGGTAAGTCTAAAGGGGAGGCGTGTGTGTTTGTAAACAACTCATGGTGCGAAGATATACGAACTGTTGATGAGCACTGTTCACCAGATGTGGAGTTATTACTGCTGAAGTGCCGTCCGTATTATCTACCGAGGGAATTTACTGCTGTGTTTTTGGCCGCTGTTTACATTCCCGAGTGCTAACTCCGCTAGCACTCAACAAACTCCATGACGCCATCAGCGCGTTAGAAACGGCTCATCCTGACGCTGTTTTTATTGTTGCCGGTGACTTTAACCATTGTAGTTTGCGGACTGTATTCCCCAAATACCACCAGTATGTTGACATTCCCACCCGTGATAAAAACACTCTTGACCACGTCTACAGCAACATACGTGGTGCATACAGGGCTGCACCCTGCCCCCACTTCGGACACTCGGACCACATTTCTTTGTTCCTGTACCCTGCTTACAGACAAAGACTGAAACGAGCACACCCTGTCACCAAACAGATCAAACTCTGGACCCCGGAGAGCGAGATCACCCTGCAGGACTGTTTCGCACTGACAGACTGGGATGTGTTTAAAGCTGCAGCCACTGTGGAGGACTCTTCCATCAGCGTACAGGATTATGCTGAGTATGTGTCCGGGTACATCAGCACTTGTGTTGATAACATCGTGCCCACCATACAAATCAGGAAGTTTCCCAACCAGAAGCCCTGGATAAACAGTCAGGTACGTCACATGCTGCATGCTCACTCTCTTGCATTCAGATCAGGCAATGAGAACGAGTACAAAGCTGCGAAGTATGGACTGAGAAAAGCCATCACAGCGGCCAAGAGGCAGTACAGAGAGAAGCTGGACAGCTTCTACTCTACTGCAGATTCAGGGCGGATGTGGCAAGGCCTGCAGCACATCACAGACTACAGGACCACCACCAACAACATCGCCACAACAGACAGCCTGCCGGATGACCTCAACAATTTCTACGCCCGCTTTGAGGCTCCCAGCAACACTGCAGAGAGGGAGCTCACACACACCAACCCCCCCCTCCCCTCCACCAACCATCTCAACAACACAGGTACACAGAGCTCTGAGGAAGATCAACCCCGCAAAGCAGCAGGACCAGACAACATTCCTGGCGGGCCCTCAGAGCATGTGCCAACGAGCTGGTTGATGTTTTCACCTCCATCTTCAACCTCTCCCTCAGCCAGCGCATTGTACCATCATGCTTCAAGACCACGACCATCGTCCCCCTGCCCAAGAAGAACCCACCCACCTGCCTGAATGACTACAGGCCAGTGGCACTCACTCCAATCATTATGAAGTGTTTGAGAGAGTGGTGCTGGCCCACATTCAGAGCAGCATACCGACACCATTGACCCCTGCAGTATGCCTACCGGCCCAACAGGTCCACCTCAGATGCTATCGCTACTGCCGTCCACTACTCCCTCTCACACCTGGAGAACAAGGACTCATACATACGGATACTTTTTATAGATTACAGCTCCGCCTTCAACACGGTCATCCCACACAAACTCACCCACAAACTGTCCACACTTGGTTTGCACCCCACCCTCTGTGACTGGCTCCTAGATTTCCTGACTGGCAGTCCTCAGTCTGTCAGGATTGGAAATAGGACTTCAGCCAGCACCATCACAAACATTGGTACTCCACAGGGCTGTGTACTCAGCCCCATCCTCTACACCCTGTACACCTACGACTGTGTCGCCTCTCACAAGGACAACATCATCCTGAAGTTTGCTGACGACACCGCAGTGATAGGACGCATCGCTGGCGGTGACGAGGCAGCTTACAGGAGGGAGGTGGCCAGTCTGGTGTCATGGTGTGAAGACAACAACCTCACCCTCAACACGGACAAGACAAAGGAGATGATAGTGGACATGAGAAGGGAGAGGAGAACGCCTCA
The DNA here is from genome assembly GCA_024416835.2 of Perccottus glenii. NCBI lineage: Eukaryota > Metazoa > Chordata > Actinopteri > Gobiiformes > Odontobutidae > Perccottus > Perccottus glenii. The sequence continues at coordinate 4,389,108 of CM044549.2, read as the reverse complement.
GCCACTGTTCATCCGGGAACTTGAAGTGGAGAGGGTGAGCAACTTCAAATACTTGGGTGTCCACATCAAAGAGGACCTCACTTGGACATCTCACATCACGCAGCTGGTCAAGAAGGCTCAACAGCGGCTGTATTTTCTGAGGAGGCTGAGGAAGTTTGGCATGTCGCCCAAGATCCTCAGCAACTTCTACAGCTGCACCATTGAGAGTGTCCTGACCAGCTGCATCACTGTGTGGTACGGCAGCACTTCTGTCATGGACCGCAAACGCCTGCAGAGAGTGGTGAAGACTGCGCAGAAGATCACCAGGACTCCACTGCCCTCTCTGCAGAGCATCTACCACCGCAAAGTCCACAGAAGAGCTGCTTCCATCCTCAAAGACCCCTCCCACCCCCAACATGGTCTGTTCACACTTCTACCCTCAGGACGGAGGTACAGAAGTGTGAAATGCAGGACTTCCAGAATGAAGAACTCATTCTTTCCCTCTGCCATAAGACTCCTAAACAGTAGATAGGAATCTACAATCACAATCACAACATTACATGAACAATTGTTTACCTACTGCACTACCTCACTTTACTTTACACCGTCACTTTACTTTACACGTCACTTTACACCATCACAACTGCACTACCTCACTTTACTACACTTTACACTTTTTGTATATTTGTATTTTTTTGTATACTTGCATTATTATTACTTGTATATTTGTCTTATTTTTTATTTTTACTTACTTGTGTGACAATTTACTGTGGACGGCAAAGTAAGAATTTCATTGTACAGGGAAACATGCTTTCTGTCTGTACACATGACAATAAACACTTTGAATCTTGAATCTTTGAATTGAATGGATGGATATATCAGATGTAATGGAGTTTAAGGCCTGTAAGGAACCCAAGCATTAATTATTTTTAAGCGGGAAAAACTGTCTGACCACCTGTGCACCCAAATAGGCATTTACCCGCCACCGCCACCTATGGCTGAGCCAAATATAGGTCACCTGTGCCCAAAAAGAAACCAACCACCACTGCCACAATTAGGGTTGTGCCGATGGCCGATATCATCGTCCATCGTGATGGCTGACCAACATCACGATGGTGTTTCTCTATCGTGATGCCCGCCCCCGCCCACGCTGCGAGTCTTGCGAGTCGAGTATGTGAGCGGAGTGGAGCAGCTGCAATTTCCCCTCCACTCCCTATGCATTCAAGAATCACTCCGCTCCAGCTCCAGCTCCGGGTTTTCCATCTCCGGCTCCCCGCTCCACTCCTCGCTCACTGATATCAGAAACACCGCTCCATCTTCGCTCTGAGGAAATTTGCGGCTAACTGCTAAAGTAGTGATCCATCTGTATCAAGCTGGTTGTTTACCGTGTGAGTTCTGAACACTGCACTATGCTTATTTAAATCTTTTCGTCTCTACACATATTAAGCTACATATTTCTCATGTCTGTAAGGCAAACCTGCTGAGTTTCAGTTTATTTGAGACGTGCTCCAGTTCATGAGCAATGAAAGCGATCGCTTCCGCGACCTCATAGTTCTTAGTTGCTTCTTATTTATTAAATGCATGCAATTGGCCGAAGAAACCTTTATTAAAATTAAGAGACAATTTGTACAAAACGAAAGAAAGGCTTTTTACAAAACAAAACTTAATATTAAACTAAATATAACCACCAAAATCATTTCTGACCCACTCGCATCTTTGCACTATCTTTTTATAGTCTATCATAATCAGATGAAATTTAAAAATAATAATATAATATTTAAACATAAATATGAAAGAAAAAAAAACATTGTTTAATGGCTACAACAAGTATAGTAACACATAGCTACAGATTTATGTCATGTCTGAGCTGGATTTGAACGAACATCATTTTACAGGTAGGTTCATGAGCGCGTGCCTGCGGATTATTGAGCTGAGTCACACCGGCTTCGCTCATTAGTCATTACAGGCTCGTTCTCCTCAGAACGGCCACGTATTAAAAAATGGTAGGGCTGTTTCGAATGCCATTTTTTGAGCTTCGAAGCTTAGGTGGCAATCAATATCGAATATTGGAAGCTTCGGTGGGTGGGGCTAAATATATAATAATAGTGTCGGTTTGCATTTGTATCATCTTTCACGACTTCACGTTTCACTCTTCGGCATCGTAAATGTTTTTACATTTACATTTACATTTATTCATTTAGTTGACGCTTTTATCCAAAGCGACTTACATTGTTCTAATGTAATTACCAGTGTTACAGTCACTGGAGGCAAGGTGGGTTAAGTGTCTTGCCCAAGGACACAACGACAGTATGAACTGTGTGGGGAGAGTGGGAATCGAACCGCCTACCTTCCGGTTGAAAGACGACCACTCTACCCACATCATTTGGTGCAATATGATCAGGTGGCACACATTCTTTAAATATTAAAAAACATTTAATAATCTTTTAAATAGAAAAGTTTCCGGTACGCATTAAACGGACAGGTTTATGCTCCGAAAACGGACAGTGCATAAGTGATACAAAACACAAAGTCTGTTGAGAGCAAGAACTTTAATAAGGTATTAATAACAAACATTTCTTTAAAACAAATGAATCCCAAAACAGAAATTAAATTAGTAACACACAGTGATTTCAACGAACTGTAATAAATAAAGAACACGGTAGCATGCTTATAAACAGTTGAATAAGAATAAATGAATTGTTTTTAAAATGACACAAAATGTAATATCTATTACAATTAGTTTTATTCTATATAAGGGATCTATTTTGTCTTATTCTGACTTTTTGTTAATTTAAATCTTTAAAATGCGCAATGCTTTTATTGAAAGCATGTTGCGGTGTTTTTTTTATTTATTATTATTAGCCTGCAGTTCGTTGAACTACATTCATTTATTATTCGTAAATGTAATAATTACTGACACCGTAACGTGTTGGCTATTAAAATTTAAAGTAATTGTAATAAATTTTATTCACTCCCTTATATAGAATAAACTGTAATAGGTTAAATAGAACAAGGTAATGTTAGCCTAGCTAGACAGCTCACATTTCAATGACAAAAATATTTAGGCTCTTTCAAACACTTAGTCTATATAAATCGCAACCCAGTGGTTGGAAACTATTGTGAAACTACCTATACTCGTTTCATGTTGTGTGCGAGGAAGATGAGTTTGTCCACATTTTCTGGTAAAAGGGAACTTCGGGTCTTGTTGACGATGTAGCCAGCTTTTGAGAAAATGCTCTCTGATGGAGTTGAAGTGGCCGGAACGCAAAGAAGGTGTTTGGCTGCAAATGCCAGTTTAGGGTAGCGGTCACTGTTTTGCTTCCACCATGACAGTGGGCCCGACTGTAATTTATTAGCATCTCTCAAATACTGCTCCATCTCTGTCTTTGCGCTGTCTCCGCGTTCTTCTTCCTCTTCGTCATCAGCCTGCATCAGCATTGAAATCTCCTGATGTTTTTTTTTGGCGGGTGGTGGTGGCGCATCCGTCTCCTCTTCTCCGTAGCTTGCTGACAGCTCTTCTCCCTTGCGAACGATCTGTTGCTGATGCAGATGTTCAGCTAGTCTGACAACCTAAACAAATAGCATTTGCTTAGTCTAATCTATGCGTAGCGCACACAATAATCTTAGTGGCATAATCACAATACATTTTAATTATTTACTATTATATAGTAGTAATAAAAATAAAAGTCTAACCTCAATGTATACCAGGTCCTTCTTCTCATCCTCAAGGAATTTAAGGTGCTTAAATCTCACGTCTAGTGCTGAAGAAAGGAGATAGATGCTGGTGGGTTCCAAATTTAACAGTTCCCATCTGCTGTCGATCTCCTTGACAAGGGTATTCTTCATTTCTCTGATGGCAGGGCTGTCATCCTCTTCTGGTGACAGGTGGCGTTTCTTCAGGTTAAAGAGCATTGGCACTGTTGCCGACAACGACAAGTTTGCCTCCTGTGATAGTAGTTCTGTGAGTGTGAGCAGTAGTGATGGGAAGTTCAGTTCATTTTACTGACTCAGTTCTTTAAGTCTCGTTCAGCAAAATGAACGAATCTTTTTTCAAGTCATTTCGTTCATTTCGTTCATTTCAGCAGAATCTAATTAAAATGTTGCATATTACAATTTTTAATACATTTAGTACTTTTGTACTAGAAACTATAATAACTATAAGCTAATGCATTCATGGCCAAACTTTGAAAAATAAATTATAAATTCATTGCAGCTTACTTCAGGCAGAGAGTTCAACTCACCTCTTAAAATAGTTTTTTTCCTTTGTCACTTCATATTTAGCTTAGCATTAATTCCGTCAACATGTCTGGTCTGGGCCGTGACAGCCTCATGTAGCTGTAGCTAATACATCCATCCGTCCGGAAACAGAAAGGACTCATTCATCTACCGAGTCGTTGTTCGTTCGCTCGCTCACCAAGTTGGACTTGGTGAACGAAACGAACGACTCGAGATGAACAGTTCCTTTCCGTTTCCGGTAACTGCATACTCTTTCTCTATGGGGAAGGGACTTGGTGAACGAACGAACGAACGACTCGGGAGATGAACAGTTCCTTTCTGTTTCCGGTAACTGCATACTCTTTCTCTATGGGGCTGGGACTTGGTGAACGAACGAAACGAACGACTCGGGAGATGAATGACTCCTTTCTGTTTCCTGTATGAGATGTGGTGCAATGCGCATGCGCGGTCTACAAAAATGAACGACTCGCTCTCTGAGATGACTAGTCGTTCCCGAGTCATATTAAAGACTCGTTCAAAAAGAACGAATCGTTCATGAACGACTCATCACTAGTGAGCAGGGGCCCAAGTAATTCTGATGTCTCTTGTGCCAGTTTCCACTGGTCTCCTGTCAAGTCAAGGGTGCGATTTCCTTTCTTAGTGATGCTGGGATCTGACAAAACAGCTGTCACTGGCCATCGCTAGGCCTGGGACGGTATTGAATTTTTCTTACCGCGGTTGAAAAGCAATAAATTCCTGCGGTACTGCGGTAAACCACCCCCAACCCCAACCCAGCCCACCACCGTGATTGATGGACTTTCACTTTCGCACACACACGGGACGCAAACGAATATAAAGAACAGGTTTAGTTCACTTTTCTTTTTTTTTTACAATTAGAACATGAACATTTAGAACAGAAATGGAATGATGTCTGAAATAAAAATTCTGCAAAACGAAATAGCCTTCATATTTTCTGGGGGCGATATCAGATCTGATCGCAATTCACAACAGAGATCTGAAGATAGAGCATCATAAAGACAAACTAACACATTTTTATTTATGTATTGATCAGTAATAGATATTCATTTGCATGTTTATTTTTATCTTCAGATTAGGCTACAGTCGTCGTCATCAAACAATCACTTAAACTATAACGACTTTTGCGCACACAGAGGCTAAGGCAATAGATCATAAGGAACACGTTTATTTAACATTAATTATTTCACAATTAAAATAAGAACATTTAGAACAGAAATTATGTCTGAAAAAAAAAGTGCTGGCAAAACGAAAGGCGCTATGGTTTATATCCCAGCCTTCATATTTTTTGCTAGAAAAACTAGCATGTTCACTTTGTCAGGTTTAAGGGAGGCCCTGAAAGACGTAACAACGCTACCTGCAGCATTGAACACACGTTCTGAGGGAATGCTTGTAGCGCAAATGGTCATATATTTTTGGGCTACTTTGGAAAGCAGAGGGAATCCAGGGCTTCCTCCTGCAAATACCTTCTAATCTCTGTGTCTACACGAATTCTCTTGGGGGTCGGAGTAGATGTTTTTTCTTTTTTTTTCCCAAGTAAGTCAGCCAAATTAGGTTTTCTGGGAGGGTTGGGTGCACTTGCTTCCTTTCCATCACCGTCATCACGCTGCTCTTCGGGGACATTCATCATCTCCTCCATGAGCTCATCCTTCACCCCGTCAGAAATGTCAATGTCCTTATACCTAGGGTCGACAAACGCGGTCTTTGCCAATAGCTCTTGAGTTGAGGGTGCACTGTATTTTTCCATTAAAACGGCAGACATTTTTTCTTTCAGGTTGCGCGTCAATTGGGTGTCCTCCTCAGCGGGGAGCAGCAGATCCTCGGTGACTAGCTGCAGCACCGGTTTCAAAGAGGATGCAGTGACTGCTCGCTCAGAAGACAGTGCATCCGTCAAATCGGCCACTTTTTTCAGGGCTGCATTCACCGATTCCATGACCTCCATGTCCTGCCACGTCGGAATTAGGTGTTGTGTGCGCCGGTCATCCAAAACCCTCTGAATGGCAGGGCCTTGTTCAAGAATGCGCGCAATCATTTTTTGCTTTGTTCCCCACCTGGTGGGGCAATCCTGTGAACAAATTAAAACACATTTAGGATAGACTTTGCTTTAACATTATTTAAATTTACATATTTTTATATTACTTATATTATATAATATATGAATTATATTTAATATGATTTATATTTTATATTGCATATTTGTACATGTTTAGCTATATTAATATTTATATAGATATTACGTGTGCGCTTTTTTGTCTCAGTGGTTAATGAAGGCTATTTAACGAAGGCATATAGAGTAATATAAATATGTAGACATATAGGCTAAATAAATATAAATATGTAAAAATATATAATATAAATAATATTTATATATATAAAGCAGCGACACACTTTGTTAAATTAAATAGCATTCGTTAAATTATAGCCTTGAACCACACTGAGACCACAGCGCACACGAGATATAGGCTAAATAAATATAAATATGTAAAAATATATAATATATATATATTATATATTTTTACATATTTATATTACTTTATAGGCCTATGTCTCGTGTACGCTGTGGTACAAGGCTATAATTTAACGAATGCTATTTAATTTAACAAAGTGTCACACACTGCCGTGCTTGTAAGCCTGTCTTTTCCGATGGCCTCTTAATGAAAATGGAATTTCAGAATCACATACTTAAATGTTTAATTGCCTACAATAGATTATTTATTGATTATATTGAATTAATTCTCGCAGGCCTAGCCTCTTTGTAGTCAATTTCTCCAAAAACGGAGTTGGAAGAGAGTTAAAACTTACCAGTACTAAGGAGTGCTGAGTCAGGTCCAGCTCAGTTTGTTCTTTCTAAAGCCGTTGTTTCTTTTGCCAGCTATGGGAGAAAGCGTTCACAAGCGTTCGACACAAACCCATGGCCCGGGCAGTGCGTTCTTTTTCTGCGTTCATGGAGTTAGTGACGGCTAAATGGAGGTTGTGGCTGAAGCATGGTAGCCATCCCCATCCAAGTTTTCTCACCGCAGCCACAATGTTTGCTCCGTTATCACTAGTGACACAAGCCAACCTCTTCTAATCCAGAGACCATTCTTTAAGAGATGATCGCAGAGCCTCGGAGAGGTTATCACTTGTGTGACTTTCTGGCATGAAGGATGTCTCCAAACACCTTGACTTCAGCTCCCAGTTGGTGTTCAGGTAATGAATTGTCACGCTCATAAAGGGCATCATATTAACGCTTAACAACATATCTGTTGTGATAGAAAAATGGTCAGCGTCCTTTAACTCGCGTGTCAAACTGTCCTTCATTTTCATATACTTCTCTGGTACTGCCTTTTTTGAAAAGTATTTTCTGTCAGGGGGGGCATATTGTTTGTCGAAGGCCTGTAGCATCGCCTTATAGGCTGGCTTCTCGACTAAGTTAAATGGCAACTTTTCCTCCACTAGAAGGCGAGTCACACTATCCGTCAGGGTTCGCCACTGATGGCTGTCGCGTTGGTACTTAGTCCCTTTAGCAAACGAGTCTGCGATGCCCAGCTGTCGTCCCTGGCCTGAGGTTGTGGGCCGATCTTCAAACGAAGCACTTGTGGTGCTCCCAAGGGCAGCAAATGTTGCCGGATGATGGATTCGAAGATGCGTCCTCCGGTTCGACGTATTTGAACTTGATACCGAAACCTTTTTGTAGCAAATTCTACAAATGGGCTCATTCAAATTGCCACCAAGTTAGCCCTCTCTGCCATGTTTCGATGGAATAGTAACTTAAATGCGCAATTGTCGGCTGCGCAACGCCGCAACCACGTGAGAGAATTGTGGAATAAGCACGTGCAATTAAAAACTGAGGTCCTGCTTTTTTGACTTTCTCATGAGTCATCCGCCTGTATTTTATGCTTTAGTAAAATGAAATGAAATTCAATATATAGACAACAAGACATTACACAGGTACTCTAGGCCTAATAGTAAATACAAATGGAATGCTATTAGCCTATTAGAGGTGCATTTTTTATCTAGATTAATCTCACTGTAATCTTGGAATTAATCTAGATTAAAATGGCTCATTTGACTTCTGCATTCAGATGTGTAGGCCAAAATTATTTTTTTTAAATATATATATATATATTTTTTTGTGCGGTGATGACAGTTACAGGTTTAGACACGCAGGAGGCGTCACGTGACCGCGGTAATGCGGTAATGCGGTAATGCGGTAACCGTCCCAGGCCTAGCCATCGCTGCTCCACCAGTCGGTTAAGCATTTCATACGTAGAGTTCCAACGAGTAGCAACATCTTGAATGAGTTTGTGTTGTACAACGTTCTGCTGCGTTTGTTTCTTTTTCAAAGCAGCTTTAGCCTTGGCACTTTTTTAGAAGTGCCCTACGAGATTCCTGGCAGCTGAAACTCTGCGACGGATTCGGTCCAGTTTCAGAGCTTCATTTATGCATAGTTGCAGCGTGTGTCCTGAGCAGCAGACCCCTTGAACGGTTCCCCATTTCTCCGGTTCTTTATTCAGCGTCTCGGTGCACAGCTTCATATTGCTGGCATTGTCGTGAACAACGGCTATTCGCTTGTAATTTGGAATTGCGAATGCATCTGCCGCGTCTCCAAGCTGTTGTGCAATGTTGACTCCTGTATGGCTTGACTCAAATGCTTTGGTTTCCAAAACGAAGGCAGAGAGTTCCCACTCCTGAGTTATAAAGTGACAGGTGACAGCCATATTACGCCTCCATACTCACGGAAGTCCAGATGTCCGTTGTGAAACTTAAGGCCGTAGCTTTTTCAACGAGAGCATAAATTTGGCCTCGCAGATGCCTTCGCCTTCAACTACATTAACGGGCCTCATATCCATAGCGACAAACTCCACTATGGCATCTGTTATCTCTCTCTTTCTTTTCTCTGTTAACAGTTTTCGGAATTGCAGGATCTGCTGTGAAGTTTTGGGTTTTGTTGAGCATGTTGATGGCTGCGATAACTGTGGATGTACCTATAAACAAATTATTATTAGCCTGTGCTGCTGTATGTTTTTAAATTGTGTCGAATTTGCAATTAGCCTATTTATCATAGCAAATTAAGCGCATAAAAGCAGTTTTTTTTTTTTGCCGGCGTGCTACTTACAGAACTCAGGTGATTTTTCAAACTTGTGGTGCTGTTGTGGTAGGCCAGTTTCAAATCACATATTTGACACACTGCCTTTGTCTTGTCATCCTCACTTAATTTAAAGTGCTCCCAAACAGCTGAGGTCTTGGGCATTTTGTACCTATTCAGTATGAGATGAAATAAATCACTACGTTCGCCAACGGGCGGTTCAAGCATGAGTGAGAATGAGTCCACAATGGAAGTCACGAAAAGAATATTCGAATCTCAAAACTGAAAATCGAATGCCACCCCACCGAACGAATATTCGAATATTCGATTATTCTAGTACAGCCCTAAAAAATGGTCGGGTTTAGCTCGGGCTCATAATTAACGGTAATGTGTCGGGCAGGGCTGGTCTCTCGGGTGCACGGGCTTGGGTAGAGTCGGGCTTGATTTTTTTTGCGCCGTTCTAAGCTCTAGTTCTGTCTAAAATGTAGTTATTATGTGCCGGCCCGTTGGCATGAATTGTACTCGTGATGGAGCGGCAGTGGAGCGCTCTCGGAGCTAGTGAAAACCACAAGACTCCGACTTGAAAAAATCTGCTCCTCACTCCATTCATAATCTCGCTGCTCCCACTCCGCTCACATATTCTCTTCTATAGACTACAGTTAACCTAAAATATTTGCAGGGATTGCTCTGTAAATTAAATTGAGAATATAACTAATGCATATACTATTTTAAATACTGTGTTAGTCTGTGAAAATAGCCTACCGTGTCAGGCATTTGATCTTGACATTGTTAGAATCTTGTCTTTTTTACAAATAATAACAAAGTTTTTATTATTACCATGTCTGTATCTGACTACTGTGTCATGGTGGCGGGGAGCTCATGTTGAAAGCACGGACTGTTTACACTTACGGATAAATAATGATCACAGGTAATGGCGCTGGTGAAATAATTCAATTGCTTCAAGATAAACAAATTTAGTTACTCCAAACCAGGGTTCGAATTACAAAGTGGCTTTCGGGGGAGCCCTATTTTCCGATCCTCCCTGACTGACTTTAACGCTTTTGGTGCATGTTAGGGCATTTAAAAAAATAGGTTTACAGTAAACCTATTGTTTACTTAGTAAACTGTTTACTATAAAACGCAAACGTCAGTCAGTGTTGTCAGTGTAAGGGCAAACAGCTCTGTCCACGGTTCTTAATCAACTGTGCTTAGACTTACATCATGCAAATCATGATAAAAAAAAACTGAGTAACTCACATAACAATCATAAAAAAATACATCAATATTAAATAGGATTAGGGCCAATCCTCACAAATGCACAGATCAAGTAAGTAATTCCATGATTCTTACCTCGGCGAGCAACAGGCTTTTTGCCTCCATGCATACTGTACATCCTAACTTCTGATTTTTGGAATAGAGCCATGTATTCCTGATTCTCCACTCACTCCATTGCTTTGTTGTCCAGTTGAAAGGTGTTGCATGATCGCCTGGTCTGCTGCAGGTCGCAGCGGTGGTTTCTGGCGCCAAAGTCTCGCTATCCTCGCTGCTGGTGCTGTCACTAGCAGCAACTTTTAGCGGCGGCGGTATCACTGGCAAGCTAGTTGTAGCTGGTGCGCTGTCATCACTCCTCTTCGTTTGTTTTATAAATCCAAATTGACTGAGGTTTGGCTGCTTTCTATTTGACATTCTTATTAGTATCCACAGAGTGTTCCAAAAAACGAATAAAGTATGTTTTGAACTTGAAGTTAAGCTAACATTCAAATACCAACTCATTGAGAAGTTCAAGTAGTGACGTAAACGTAGTAATTTCAGTGCAGCGCCGCCACGCATGGCTGGTCACAGCAGGAGACACAGCGGAAAATAGTGTTCGGAAATAGTAATGTAATGAGCGAATAAACACACAACATTGACACATTTTTAATATCATCATTTATTTCAGGAACCTTAATGTACAGAAAATCCAAATCTATATGCGACACAAAAAATAGACAGTGTTTTAGAGCTCCCCCTAAATGTCTCAAAGTAGGCTTTCAGGGGAGCCCAGGTCCTTTTCAGGGGAGCTGAGCTCCCCTTAGCTCCCCCGTAATTCGAACCCTGCTCCAAACTACTTTAAACAAATAGAAAAAGCCTATTAATTCCATGCACACCTCTTTTTTTTCCACTTTTATCTTTTATTGGAATTTGTATGATTTTTTAATGTAAGAAATCAAGGATTTTCTTCAATAGCTTCAAGGTCATGTGAACTAGTCACTTCAATCCACTTATATGCATAGTACTAGCCTAACCAAACTGTAAGGCGTCTTTGATTCTCTAGAAAAGCGCTATTGTCACCACAACTTTTGTAATTTGTATTCTGGACTTATGTCTTCCTCCTTCAGTGCTCCCTGTTAGGTACGCATAACTCCTGGTTTGATACAGAAGGCCTTTGACTCTGGATGAGTCTCATAATAAATTGTGCCAAAGCTATAGGCATGATCATTAGTGGTAGAAGAGAATCTAACATTCCCTGTCCTCCACTGCCCCAGGAAAAATTAATCAATGTGGCCAGAAGAGCTGGAGTCTCACTTGATGTCAAATCTATCTGAATTTTATTTTACCTGTTTTGAAGTAGGTCACCGGCCACATTTGTTCCCTGTCAAAAGCTACACTCGATGCTGCGTAGCATTACGCAGCATTATTTGGGGCAGCAGTGGCTCAGTGGTAGAGCAGTCGGCTTTCAACCGAAAGGTAGTGGGTTCGATTCCCGCTCTCCCCACAATTCATAATGTCGTTGTGTCCTTGGGCAAGACACTTAACCCACCTTGCCTCTTAAGAATGTGTAAGAATGTTGAGTGAATGTATGTGGTGATGGTCGGAGAGGCCGTAGACGCAAAATGGCTCCCACGTCTCTGTCAGTCTGCCCCCAGGGCATCTGTGGCTTACCATCACCAGTGTGACTGTGTATGAATGAATAATGGATGGACTGTAAGCGCTTTGAGTCCCTTGGTCCCTCGGGAGAAAAGCGCAATATAAATCCAATCCATTATTATTATTACGCTATGGGGAACATTCTTTGTGTGACCGGTTGTGAAGCACGTGTGTCAAACACGCCAAGAATTGGCTTATAATACCTCTGTTGGTGACGCAGCTCATCAGCGGCAGCTGTGTGATTGCGCGCACCTGAACAGAGGGTATAATAACACATGACGCGGGAGCGTCTTCAGGTTTTTTTGTCTTCAGATCGCATTGTGTGAAGTGTGAGCAAACCTATTCTCTGTGCCAGTACGAAAATATATAAAATAATAAATACAAAAGTATCATGGCTGGGTTCAGGAAGAAATGTGTTCCTCCGTGCCAGAGGCACATTGCTGACGATGATCAGCATGAATTTTGTTTTGAGTGTATGGGGTAGAACACGCGGCCCTCGGACTTTCTGGGGAGTGTGAGCACTACGTGCCCGGCTCGCTTTCTTTGCAGAGGAGCGAGCCGCCTCCCCACTCCGGTCGTGGGGTTCGCGTGTTGATCTGGCTGACGCGCAGGGATCAGATAGTCCTATGTCCCTCGCGCTCTCACCAGATGAGGCAGACACCGGCTCTGTGCTCGGGCGCGCGCGCTTCGGCGCTTCCCGTGAGCACGTCAATGAAGCCTCATCCCTGGCGTCTGGGGGCGCCGCAGCCTCGGAGCGCTCTTCCCGCTCTCACGCGGCGTTTGAGGAGCTGCTCGAGGTGGTTACAAAAGGCTGAATATTGAGTGGCCTCAGGAGCAGGGCACCCCTAAATACTCTAAACTGGATGACAGGTTTCTGTCAGGTGGCCAGGGGAGGATCACAGCGGTCTCTCCTTCTTGAGGACCTCCATGAGGAGCTGGCATGGAATAAGCCCTATTCGTCCCGTGTTTTTGTGCCTTCGACGTCGATTTTTTCGACTATCGTGGGCACACAGGTGCGGGGCTATGGGTCGATGCCCCAGGTGGAAGAGACGCTTGCGGGCTATCTCTCCCCCGGGACATCGTCCTCCCTAAGAAAACCTACACTCCCCAACAAGCCATTCCGGTTCACGTCATCACTGGTGGGGAGGGCTTTCCAGGCGGAGGGTCAGGCTGGTGCAGCACTGCACACCATGGCGGTTTTGCAGGCATACCAGGCTGAGCTGCTCAAAGATTTGAGCACAGGGGGTGCTGTGGACGCGTTTTCTGAGCTACGCCGTGCCACAGACCTCTCTCTCCGTGCAACTAAGCAGGCGGGCGCTATTGGCGCTCCATGTCTGCTTTGGTTGCGACGGAAAGACATCTGTGGCTTAACCTCACGGGCATCAAAGAGAAGGACCGCGCCTTCCTCCTGGATGCACCCATCTCGCCTTCCGGTCTTTTTGGCAACGCGGTGGACTCCGTCGCCACTAAGTTCCGCGAGGCTAAACGCTACGAGGAGGCGTTTGTGACGTTCCTTCCTCGCCGTGCTCAGCAGCCGGGACCGTCGGCCACCCTGTCCCGGCCAGGTCCAGCCCCTTCCAGAGAAAAGCGGGCTGCCCAGAAGGAGAGTGTGGCGAATCGTGCCCCCCCTCGTAAGGACTGGAGGCGGATTCTCGCTGCTCAAAGAGAACGGACCTGCGGAATGTTATCTTCGCCAAGAAGCAGAGGCCCTGAAATTGGCGCGCCCATGGCCGCGGGGGTGTGCTCCCACCGGGTGGGGCGCAACAAAACCCAACAGAGTCTAAAGACTCCATGTCAACACCCTCAGGAGTCCGCTGTTTTTTCTCCGCCGCCACTGGCGTTTCGGGGAGCAGCAGTCTCCAGCGCAATTGTAAGTGTCCGGCCGTCTCCTGCCTTGGTTCAGGGCGGCGGGTGTCTTATCCCAAAAACCGGCGTGCCAAAACTACTGCCCCTTTCGGAGAAACTGGCAGCATGGATGCTCCTGCCAAATATCTCCCCGTGGGTAATAAGGACTGTGGCCAAAGGCTACAGACTTCAGTTCGCCAATTGTCCTCCGCGTTTCAACGGCGTGGTCTCCACTTCCGTGAAACCGGAACGAGCCCATGTATTGACATAGGAACTGCAGGTTCTGCTGGACAAAGGGGCCATAGCACGTGTTCGCCCACCAGACAGACAATCCGGGTTTTACAGCCGGTATTTTCTAGTTCCGAAAAAAGATGGGGGGCTGCGCCCGATTTTAGACCTTCGCGGGTTAAACCGCTACCTCAAAGCATTAAAATTCAAAATGCTCACAATAAAAATGATTGTGTCCCAGATCCGATTAGGCGACTGGTTTGTCACCATTGATCTAAAGGACACGTATTTTCACATAGAAATCCTGCCACAGCACAGAAAGTTCCTGAGGTTCGCTTTCGGGAGCGAAGCATACCAGTATCGGGTTCTTCCATTCGGCCTGGCCTTGTCACCCCGTACATATACAAAATGCATGGATGCAGCCTTGGCTCCTTTGCGACTCCAGGGCATCCGCATTTTGAATTACATAGACGACTGGCTGATATTAGCTCAGTCTCAGGAGCTAGTGCTTCGACATCGGGATGTCGTCCTAGCTCATCTCGACTCTCTAGGCTTGAGACTCAACGCCGAGAAGAGCGTTCTCTCGGCCGCTCAGAGGACAACATATCTAGGGGTTGTTTGGGACTCAACCGAGATGCAGGCACATCTGTCTCCTGCACGTGTCGGGTCCATGAAAGCTATCAGGCTAGGCCAGACTGTGCACTTTTTGAAGCTATCAGGCTAGGCTAGACTGTGCACTTTTTTCAAAGAATATTGGGTCTCATGGCATCTGCATCCACGGTAATTCCTTTGGGCCTTCTGCACATGAGACCATTTCAGCTGTGGCTCAGAGCCAGGGGGTTTCATTCAAGGGCCAACCCCCTGAAGCAAATAAGGGTTACGCGCCGAGGGCTTCGTACCCTATCTATGTGGTTCAGACCCCAGTTTCTCACTTTGGGTTCCACCCTAGGTCCATGTTGTCGTCGCATGATGCTAACGACAGATGCATCCCTCACGGGCTGGGGCGCAGTCTTAGATGGCCGTCCAGCCCAAGGGATATGGAGAGGCCATCTTCTTGCATGGCACATCAATTGCCTCGAGATGAAGGCTGTATTTCTGGCCCTGAAATACTTCCTCCAGCAGCTAAGGGGCTACCATGTCCTAGTACAAGTAGACAGCACATCGGTCGTCTCTTACATAAATCGTCAGGGCGGACTGCGTTCGTGCCGCATGAACAAGCTAGCGCAGCAGGTGCTGCTTTGGGCTCAGGACAAGTTCCTGTCCCTCAGGGCGATTTATATCCCCGGACGCATGAATGTGGGAGCAGATTTATTGTCCAGACAGGCTGTGACACATGGGGAGTGGAAACTCCACCCCGAGGTAGTGAGCCAAATCTGGGAAAGATTTTACGAAGCAGAGGTGGACCTCTTTGCTTCACAGCAGACAGCACAATGTCCCCTCTACTTCTCTCTGACTCCTCCAGCTCCCCTGGGTCTGGACGCAATGGCCCATGTGTGGCCCAGACTGCGCCTTTATGCATTTCCCCCGGTGGCTCTGCTCCCGGGAGTCCTGGCGAAGGTCCGTCAACGGGGGTTGCACGTTTCTTACTAGTAGCGCCCCGTTGGCCAACCAGAGTGTGGTTCTCAGACCTAATATCTCTCCTCAACGGCTCGCCATGGGCGATTCCGACCAGGAGGGATCTCCTTTCCCAGGCGCAGGGGACAGTGTTTCATCCCCGGCCCGAGCTCTGGAACGTTTACGTCTGGCCCCTGAGGGGGACCACTTAAGAGAGGTCGGGCTCCAGCCCCTGTTGTAGAGACTATTCTGAGCGCTAGGTCTCCCTCTACTAGGAGAGCCTATGCCTGCAGATGGCGTGTCTTTGATGCCTGGTGTGCTACACATCATACAGACCCAGTCCACTGCCAGATTGTTTCAGTGCTGGAGTTTCTGCAGGACAAACTGTCCTCGGGCACTAATCCGAGCACACTCAGGGTTTTCGTGGCCGCCATTTCGGCTTGCCACGCCCTGATTGACGGGGTCTCGATAGGGAGACATCCTCTAGTTGCCCGCTTCATTCGAGGTGCCAAGCGGTTGAGACCCCAAACTAGAGCTAGAGTTCCTTCCTGGGACCTAGCTATAGTGCTGGAGGGCTTAGTAAGCACTCCTTTTAAACCACTGGAGTCAGCGTCTGTCAAGTTTCTGACTCTAAAGATGGTTCTTCTGGCGGCCACATAGATAGTATAATTATGGATGATACCGCCCATTGGTCCCCTATTCACCAATATTGTCATTACGAATGGGCAATAAAATGGCCGTTACATCCGGGCTTTTCGGGTTTTACTCCATAGTAAAACAATAGTTTTTAGATAGCATAAACCAACGTAATTTTCAAAAATTCACCCCCAGAGTTGTCACGTAGTAAAAACGTAGCTCTAGAGACCGGAGCCATCTTTTGTACCAGGCTGTAAACATGATTTTTACACTTGTAAAGTTGCCATTGGGTTTCTCCTTATATTTCCGCTTTTGGAGCCTGCCCTCTGGTGGACGGAGGTATATCGCTGTATTTTGCTGTAAAATTACCGTATGGCGGCGCCCTTACACGACGACCATTTAAGAGGTACCATGGGAGAGGCTTGGGCGGCCATTACCACTCTCAAGAGGGTTGGAGATTTGCAGGCTCTGTCAGTTTCGCCCTCCTGCCTAGACTTTGCTCCTGGGCTGGTTTAAAGCCTTTTTGCATCCTCACCCTAACTATCTTCCAAAAGTTCCATTCTCGACCTTAAATCCGGTCATTCTTGAAGCCTTCTGTCCTCCGCCATTTACAACACCGGAGCAGGAGAGACTTCACTTACTGTGTCCAGTACGTGCCCTCCAGACTTATGTCCACCGCACTAGCCAGTGGCGTAAGTCCGAACAGCTGTTTATATGCTACGGGGGCTGCAAGCTGGGGGTTGCAGCTACCAGACAAACTATATCACGTTGGGTGAGGGATGCCATTGCCCTGGCCTATGACGGGCGTGGTCAAACTTCGCCCATAGGTGTGAGGGCTCATTCTACTAGAGGGTTGCAGCTTCAACAGCTCTAGCAAAGGTGCCCGCTGCAGCAAGTTTGTGATGCGGCAGGCTGGTCCTCCCCGCACAAATTCATCAGATTCTATAGCTTGGATGTTCATGCTACTCAAGGCTTGCAAGTCCTTGAGTCATCATCCCAAAATTGTGTTTGA
The DNA here is from genome assembly GCA_024416835.2 of Perccottus glenii. NCBI lineage: Eukaryota > Metazoa > Chordata > Actinopteri > Gobiiformes > Odontobutidae > Perccottus > Perccottus glenii. Next base: position 4,371,628 of record CM044549.2, on the reverse strand, counting down.
GACCTCTTTTGTGTTTGTGCACACTTCACAACTTGAGGGGTCCAGACACTTACAGTCGTGGCGTTGGTATTCGTTCCCCAAAGCGTAATGCTCGCGGCATCGAGTGTAGCTTTTGACGAGGAAGCGTCTCGGGTTACTTGACTGTAACCCTGTTCCCTTAAAAAGCGGGAACGAGATGCTGCGCTGCAATGCCGCACTGGGCGTGTCCGGGCGCTCTTCAGACAAAGTTGACCTGAAGACGCTCCTGCGTCATGTGTTATTATACCCTCTGTTCAGGTGCGCGCAATCACACAGCTGCCGCTGATGAACTGCGTCACCAACAGAGGCATTATAAGCCAATTCTTGGCGTGTTTGACACACGTGCTTCACAACCGGTCACACAAAGAATGTTCCCCATAGCGTAATGCTACGCAGCATCTCGTTCCCGCTTTTTAAGGGAACAGGGTTACAGTCAAGTAACCCGAGACGTTTTGTTTTATTTAACCTTTATTTAACCAGGAGAACCTCAATGAGACTAAAAATCTATTTTTCAAGAGTGTCCTACCCAAAGACAGCAGTTAATTTATTCAGATTCAACAAACAATAACAGGCATTCCAATCCTTGTTCAATAAAACATTGAAGTGCTAAAACATTAAAAACCATCAGTAGATAACCGCAGATAATCATTAAATCAGGCAAAGCATTTGCAACACAATGATCTTTCCTCCAGAACATTTAGTCTTATAAACATGTTTAGTGAGACCAGTTCAGTAGGTTTAGATCAGTTTGCAATTAATTCCAGGAAAAAGGTGCCGCAAAACTGAAAGCCCATCCATCCATCCATCCATCCATCCATCTTCTACCGCTTACGGCGGCTGGGTCGTGGGGCCAGCGGTCTAAGCAGAGACGCCCAGACTTCCCTCTCCCCAGACTTCCTTCAGCTCTTCCGGGGGGATACCGAGGACACCAGCGTGTCCTAGGTCTTCCCCAAGGTCTCCTCCCGGTGGGACATGCCTGGAAGGAATATGTCTCTCGGCTGGCCTGGGAACACCTCGGTATCCCCCCGGAAGAGCTGGAGGAAGTCTGGGGAGAGGGAAGTCTGGGCGTCTAAGCAGAGGGTTCACCACAAGATGCTAAACATTATCTAAAACAGCCTTCACAGTTCTGGAACAACATCCTATAGACTGATGAGACCAAGATCAACTTGTACCAGAAGGATGGGGAGAGAAGCCAGGAGAAGGTAAAGAACTGCTCATCAGTGAAGCATGTGGTGGTAGTGTCATTGTGTGGGCACGTATGTGTATTTATGGACCTGACTGTAAGTGTTTGTGGTCCTGGTACTCCGTGAGGACTTAGTCTGGACAGAGAGCAGATTGTAGCTCTAAGTCCTCACGGAATACCAGGACCACAAAGAGACTTATATAAAATGGAGGCTGCCTTTCACTGGGAAGCCTCAGAAAGCACGAGTCCTGAGTTCCAGAGCCACACAACACATTTTCTTAGCCCGCAGAGGGGACCTCCATTTGGGGAGTCTCATAAAGCACCAGATCTGAACTCCAGAGCCACAGAACACATTTTCTGAGGGGGGCTCTGCTTGGGAGCCTCAGGAAGCACAAGCTCTGAGCTCCAGAGCCACACAACAGATCTTAGCCAGCTATGGGGGCCTCATTCTGGGCAGTCTTCTCCACTACCACCAGCACTCACTCAACCAGGCCCGGGCCCAGGGAAACCACTCTGTCCTGGCTTGGGCATCCTTCTCTAGGTGAGGCTTTCTCACCCACTCGCCTCTGCTACTCTACCCAGCCTTTTTTCCACATGCTGACCGCCAAATGAGTAATCACTTTGCTTCCTTGCCTGCATACCTAAAGCTAGTGAATAATTAGTACTAACGGTCAAGGCGAGAGAAGATATTTTGTGGATTTTTCACTATTTCACGGATGCTAGCACACAGAAGAGCCAGAGGCCAGCAAAAAACCTTAGTGCCAAAAGGGATCACCATTTGGAAAAGATCAACAGTGTTCCACATTTGTAACTCAATACTGATTGGTCCATTTATGTGCTTAATCTTGAGGCAATTGCTAAGTGTCCTTTCTCCATAAAAACCATTTCAGTCTGTCATCATGTCAATAGGGAAGTTTACTGACGAGCTTAAGGAACAATACAACTATTTGCTTTTAGGAAAGCACATGTTAATATAATAAAATAATTTTACTCATTGCCATCGCTTAATTTCTTTGGATTTACTGGTGGTATAAGGATTTTGCCCAGAATTTTTCATTAAGGAATTTCCGTTAAGGTGCTGTCCTTTGATTTGCATATATAAAATTAAACTGGTTTATTGCTACACTACGTGCTTAGATTTTAAGCAAAGCTGATGTATGAGCACTGGTAGGACTTAAGACTGAAGTCCTTTTCTGTTCTGTTCTCAGACTGGTGGGTCTAGACCAAAGAGCAAGGTCTCCCTCTGAGATGCCCCCCGCTGGTATCACCTCTTCTCCCCCCAATGCTCCTGCCCGTCGTGATGATTTCACCCGGGGTGAGTACACCCGGCGGCAACAGCTCCGCGTCATGGATGACCTGAACAAAATGCTCCGACAGAAGTCTACCACCACAGGAAAGGCTTCAGGGAAGAAAGCACGCACTCGCCCTCGCAGCATGACCCGTGAGGGGACCCAGCTGTCCCTGAGTCCGGCCCGAGGGTCCACAGGTCAGTCAAGCCAACAGGCAGAACCACTGTTATGTGAAGGATGATAGTCTTTTTATTATTATTAGGGGCCAAGCACCCCTAATAACGGACGCTATCAGATATAATAGACCCTCCCGGTTATCACCAGCTCGGGTCTAATAATGAACGCAAGCAGATATAATAGTAATTAAAGCCGCAAGCGGCGATAAAGGCCCTCGCCTCCCTTGAGACCGCGGGGACACATGCACTCGGAGGATTGCATTTCGTGCTTTAAAGCGTAACCTTCACGGTAATGTCAAATAACCGGGCCTGTGCTACTGCTGGGGCCTGCTACACCACCTTGTAATTTAGAGTTAAAGGTCTCCACAATCCCTGGTTTTCCTGGGAGTTGTCTGAACCTTTGAAAATAATAGATTATGCTTGGGCTAAGGCGAGAAAAACAAAGTACTGGCTGGAGATTTGAGATGACTCAGGAATCGCTGCACCCCCCTGTTTAAAAAGGCAAAATGTAAATGTAACTTGTCTAAAAGTACAAGTTTACAAGTTCCAAAGAATTCTGAGGAGTTTTCTAAGACTCTAGCCGTGGCTCTGGAGGGGCCTCCTCTAAAGGAAGGATCCTGGCAATTGGGAAATGGCATTTATTTCCCAAAGGTTGCCTCTTCACAGACTCATTACGACCACAGCCACAAATGTATCAAAAACAAATTGATAACTTTTTTGCACACGTGTCTAGATGATACTCACCAAATTTGGAGCTGTTTAGATGAAAAGCCTTTAGACACAAGGGGTGCGATTTAGGTGGTCACGCATTCCACCCAACAAAGTAGATTTTCTGTTGAGTTTACGGTATGGCTGTAATAAACTTTTCTGTTTGCCCTGAGGTGTCCTATAGATGTACCAAGTTTTGTATTTGTACATTGGAAAAATTTACTTTCATTTTCCATAGAACCAATGTATTTTGACTTTTCTGGGGGTCGCCACTGAGTCATTTTTCATATTTTTTTTTTCGGGGACTTGAAATACATAAATTTTTGCCGGGCTTGAAGTCTGTGACCAATAAAAATGACTTTTAGTTGCACGTTTACTGGGTCAAATTGAAAATCATTTTTCAGAAAAATTATAATAAAAAAAGATATACCGAATTATAATAAAAAAAAATATAACTCGAGCAAAAAAGTCTAGAAAAACACTTGTCTATTTTACATACATGTGTTTAGCTCATTTTGCCCAAGTTTGGTGTCTGTGGAATGAAGCAGCTATTTTTTGTTGTTTTTAAAAAAAGAGGTGTACTCTGAGTCGGACCAAATTTTCAATTCAAAATGGCCGCCTTCCCGTGTGTGATAGGGTGTCCCCATTGGCTTTTTTGTTCATAAGCCCATGCTGGATGTGTGTACCAAGTTTCATTTGCCTACGACAAACTAAAATTTTCACTTCCCATTGACTTTTTCCAAATATTTGGGACGTTGCTATGGCAACACATTTATAGATAGGGGGTGGTTGTCATTGGCTTTTATGCTCGTCATGACATAAGAGATGTGTGTACCAAATTTCATGTCTCTATGACAAACTAAATTCTTGGGTCCCATTATAAGTTTGTAGGGGGCGCTGGAGAGCCATTTCTAAAGATAACCCTTTTATTTACATATTTTTGTGTTCAAGTCATGAATGTGCACAAACGCCTTTTTGGGTCCAACTCGATCCGAGAAGGCATTTGAGAGTTAAGAGACGTTTTATTTTCACAAAAATGGCCACCTTGTTACAGGCTTGCCACACCCATACCCGATAAGATATCAACAACAAAGTCACAACTTTGGTTGGCACACGTGTCTAGATGATACTCACCAAATTTGGGGCCATTTAGATTAAAACACAATGATTTGCATCTTTTTGCGCAAGGGCTGCGATTTTAGTGGCCGCGCATTTCACCCCACATGGCGGACTTCCTGTTAAGTTTAGGGTGTGACTGTCATTGACTTTTCTGTTTGCCCTGAGGTGTCCTATGGATGTACCAAGTTTCATTTTTCTACGTTGGAAAAAAGTTACTTTCACTTTCCATAGGCCCAATGTATTTTGATTTTGTAGGGGTCGCCACTGAGTCATTTTTCGTAATTTTTTTTCGGCGACTTCAAATACATAAATTTTTCACCGAGCTTGAAGTCTGGGACCAATAAAAATGACTTTTCGTTGCACGTTTACTGGGTCAAATTGAGGATCATTTTGCAGAAAAATTATAATAAAAAAAGATATACCGAATTATAATAAAAAAAAATATAACTCGAGCAAAAAAGTCTAGAAAAACACTTGTCTATTTTACATACATGTGTTTAGCTCATTTTGCCCAAGATTGGTGTCTGTGGAATGAAGCAGCTATTTTTTGTTGTTTTTTAAAAAAGAGGTGTATTCTAAGTCGGACCAAATTTTCAATTCAAAATGGCCGCCTTCCCGTGTGTGATAGGGTGTGGTCCCCATTGGCTTTTTTGTTCATAAGCCCATGCTGGATGTGTGTACCAAGTTTCATTTGCCTACGACAAACTAAAATTTTCACTTCCCATTGACTTTTCCAAATATTTGGGACGTTGCTATGGCAACACATTTATAGATAGTGGTTGTCATTGGCTTTTATGCTCGTCATGACATAAGAGATGTGTGTACCAAATTTCATGTCTCTATGACAAACTAAATTCTTGGGTCCCATTATAAGTTTGTAGGGGGCGCTGGAGAGCCATTTCTAAAGATAACCCTTTTATTTACATATTTTTGTGTTCAGGTCATGAATGTGCACAAACGCCTTTTTGGGTCCAACTCGATCCGAGAAGGCATTTGAGAGTTAAGAGACGTTTTATTTTCACAAAAATGGCCACCTCGTTACAGGCTTGCCACACCCATACCCGATAAGATATCAACAACAAAGTCACAACTTTGGTTGGCACACGTGTCTAGATGATACTCACCAAATTTGGGGCCATTTAGATTAAAACACAATGATTTGCATCTTTTTGCGCAAAGTGCGATTTTAGTGGTCGCGCATTTCACCCCCCATGGCGGACTTCCTGTTAAGTTTAGGGTGTGACTGTCATTGACTTTTCTGTTTGCCCTGAGGTGTCCTATGGATGTACCAAGTTTCATTTTTCTACGTTGGAAAAAAGTTACTTTCACTTTCCAATGTATTTTGATTTTGTAGGGGTCGCCACTGAGTCATTTTTCGTAATTTTTTTTCGGCGACTTCAAATACATAAATTTTTGAGCTTGAAGTCTGGGACCAATAAAAATGACTTTTCGTGCATGTTCACTGGGTCAAATTTAGGATCATAGGTCGACAAGAAAGATAAAAAAATAAAAAATAAATAAAAAATCCGAGCAAAAACAATAGGCCCTCCCGGTCATCACCGGCTCGGGCCTAATTAGGGGCCAAGCACCAAAGGTGCAGAGGCACCTATTGAAATTGTTAGATTTCTTCTTATTATTCCGCCACTGAAGTCTATGGCAGCCCATAGAACTGTTTGATAAAAATTTGTGAAATTTGGCACACTCATAGAGGACAGTCTGATCTGTCACCATGACAAATCTGAAGTCTCTAACTTAATCCCTCTAGCGCCACCAACTGTCCAAAATTGGACTTATGTTTATGCTAATAACGTTTGAACCCTAAGGGCTAGAAAGAAAATTCTTTTTTCCTGATTCCTGAGCTCATGACAATTCGATTGCACCATATGACGTCATTTTCCGTCATGAAAATTTTCCTGCCATTTTCAAAAAAACGTACTTTTACAAACTCGTCCTAGGCCATAGCCCCAATTTTTATTAAATTGAACCAGATCATCTTCAGACTATGCTGACAAAATGATATTAGAATCAAGATGACTAGTCAGAAACTTTTTTCGAATAACACGCCAATGAAATCGACTTAATGCCCACAAAAATGAAAGTCAGGCTTTAACAAAGCAATGCTTTAACATATTCTAACCAAACCTAGTATGTGTTATGGCAACCATGACTTGAGGCTTCCTGCAGAGTTTTGGCGCAGTGCCACCTAGTGGTCCAGAGATACAAAAATGTGACATTTTTAATTATTACTTCAGAATGCTTTAGCCAAAAATCACAAAACTGGTCTCTTAAGATTTGTGGCATCATGCCGAGCCATAGCATAGCCAATTTTCCCATATCAATCCCTTTACGAGTCGGTCATTTTGAATTTTGTCAGAAAGTGCTACTGAACAAAAGTTATAAGGAATTTTCAATACATTCTAATAACTTATCATTACATTTGTCTATTGTCATAAAACTGGTATAACAGATTAATTAGATATCAATTTTACCATATTCGGCCAAATTTCGTTTACAAACCAACTTTTTCTGTACTCCTCCCAGATCATTTGCTGATTTTCACCAAATTTGGATTATAACATCTTCAGAACATGACAGCAAAATGTTATTAATTTTGTGTCATCACACAAAATCGTTTTCATATACCGCAGTGACAAAGTTGAGGCATGATGTTAAAATGAGTCTTGAAGCTGCATTTCTGCAAAGCTTCGACATAATAACACCAAACTTTTCCTGTGTCATTGTCATCTCACTCTGACAACACAACATCAATTTTTGTAACTGCTCCACCTATTGGTCAAAAGTGATAAACCATTAAATCAGTTTATTAGTGACTGTATATGATTTTGTATAAAATCATCTTAAAATACTTGCTCTAATTGCTCTTTGTTGCACTTGGTCTAACACTCACAGCCATGTTGGCATGTCTTTGCGCTTGGCCCCATTAATGGCTGCTTGCAGCTATATTTATTATTATTAGGCCCGAGCCGGTGATGACCGGGAGGGCCTATTGTTTTTGCTCGGATTTTTTTTATTTTTTTTATTAGGCCCGAGCCGGTGATGACCGGGAGGGCCTATTGTTTTTGCTCGGATTTTTATTTTTTTATTTTTTATTTTTACTGTGACCAAATGATCCAAAATTTGACCCAGTGAACATGTACGAAAAGTCATTTTTATTGGTCCCAGACTTCAAGCTCGGCGAAAATGTTATGTTTTTGAAGTCGCCGAAAAAAAAATACGAAAAATGACTCAGTGGCGACACCTACAAAATCAAAATACATTGGGCCTATGGAAAGTGAAAGTAACTTTTTTCCAACGTAGAAAAATGAAACTTGGTACATCCATAGGACACCTCAGGGCAAACAGAAAAGTCAATGACAGTCACACCCTAAACTTAACAGGAAGTCCGCCATGTGGGGTGAAAGCGCTGCCACTAAAATCGCACTTGCGCAGAAAGATGCAAATCATTGTGTTTTAATCTAAATGGCCCCAAATTTGGTGAGTATCATCTAGACACGTGTGCCAACCAAAGTTTGTTTGGTTGGCAAAGTTTGTTTGTTTTTGATATCTTATCGGGTATGGGTGTGGCAAGCCTGTAACGAGGTGGCCATTTTTGTGAAAATAAAACGTCTCTTAACTCTCAAACGCCTTCTCGGATCGAGTTGGACCCAAAAAGGCGTTTGTGCACATTCATGACCTGAACAAAAAAATATGTAAATAAAAGGGTTATCTTTAGAAATGGCTCTCCAGCGCCCCCTACAAACTTATAATGGACCCAAGAATTTAGTTTGTCATAGAGACATAAAATTTTGTACACACATCTCTTATGTCATGACGAGCATAAAAGCCAATGACAACCACCCCCTATCTATAAATGTGTTGCCATAGCAACGTCCCAAAAATGTGAAAAAAGTCAATGGGAAGTGAAATTTTTAGTTTGTTGTAGGCAAATAAAACTTGGTACACACATCCACCATGGGCTTATGAACAAAAAAGCCAATTGGGACCACACCCTATCACACACAGGAAGGCGGCCATTTTGAATTGAAAATGTGAACCGACTTAAAATACACCTCTTTTTTAAAAGTACACAGGAAAAAGCTGCTTCATTCCACGGACACCAAACTTGGGCAAAATGAGCTAAACACATGTATGTAAAAGAGACAAGTGTTTTTCTAGACTTTTTTGCTCGAGTTATATATTTTTTTATTATAATTCGGTATCCATCCATCCATCCATCTTCTACCGCTTATCCGGGGCCGGGTCGCGGGGGCAGCAGTCTAAGCAGAGACGCCCAGACTTCCCTCTCCCCAGACACTTCCTCTAGCTCTTCCGGGGGGATACCGAGGCGTTCCCAGGCCAGCCGAGAGACATAGTCCCTCCAGCGTGTCCTAGGTCTTCCCCGGGGTCTCCTCCCGGTGGGACATGCCCGAAACACCTCCCTAGGGAGGCGTCCAGGAGGCATCCGAAACAGATGCCCGAGCCACCTCAGCTGGCTCCTCTCGATGTGGAGGAGCAGCGGTTCTACTTTGAGCTCCTCCCGGTGACCGAGCTCCTCACCTTATCTCTAAGGAGCGCCCGCCACCCCTGCGGAGAAAGCCCATTTCGGCCGCTTGTATCCGGGATCTTGTTCTTTCGGTCATGACCCAAAGCTCATGACCATAGGTGAGAGTAGGAACGTAGATTGACCGGTAAATCGAGAGCTTTGCCTTACAGCTCAGCTCCTTCTTCACCACGACAGACCGGTACATCGACCGCATCACTGCAGAAGCTGCACCGATCCGTCTGTCAATCTCACGTTCCCTCCTTCCCTCACTCGTGAACAAGACCCCAAGATACTTGAACTCCTCCACTTGAGGCAGGATCTCTCCACCAACCTGAAGGGGACAAGCCACCCTTTTCCGACTGAGAACCATGGTCTCAGACTTGGAGGTGCTGATCCTCATCCCAGCCGCTTCACACTTGGCTGCAAACCGTCCCAGTGCACGCTGAAGGTCCTGGCTTGATGGAGCCAACAGGACAACATCATCTGCAAAAAGCAGAGACGAGATCCTGTGGTCCCCAAACCAGACTCCTCCGGCCCTGGCTGCGCCTAGAAATCCTGTCCATAAAGATAATGAACAGGACCGGTGACAAAGGGCAGCCCTGCCGGAGTCCAACATGCACTGGGAACAGGTCTGACTTACTGCCGGCAATGCGAACCAAGCTCCTGCTCGGTCGTACAGGGACCGGACAGCCCTTAGCAAAGGGCCCCGGATCCCATACTCCCAGAGCACCCCACAGGGCGCCACGAGGACACAGTCGAATGCCTTCTCCAGATCCACAAAACACATGTGGACTGGTTGGGCAAACTCCCATAAACCCTCCAGCACCCTGGAGAGGGTATAGAGCTGGTCCAGTGTTCCATGACCAGGACGAAAACCGCATTGTTCCTCCTGAATCCGAGGTTCAACTATCGGTCGCATTCTCCTCTCCAGTACCCTGGCATAGACTTTCCCGGGGAGGCTGAGGAGTGTGATCCTCTGTAGTTGGAACACACCCTCCGGTCCCCCTTCTTGAAAAGAGGGACCACCACCCCGGTCTGCCAGTCAAGAGGTACTGTCCCCGACCGCCACGCGATGTTGCAGAGGCGTGTCAACCAAGACAGCCCTACAACATCCAGAGACTTGAGGTACTCAGGGCGTATCTCATCCACCCCCGGTGCCTTGCCACTGAGGAGCTTCCCAACTACCTCAGTGACTTCAGCCCGGGTGATGGACGAGTCCACCTCCGAGCCCTCGGCCTCTGCTTCCTCAGTGGAAGACGTGTCGGTGGGGTTGAGGAGATCCTCGAAGTATTCCTTCCACCGTCCAACAATATCCCCAGTTGAAGTCAGCAGGTTCCCACCTCTGCTGTAAACAGTGTTGGCAGGGCACTGCTTCCTCCTGAGGCGCGGACGGTTTGCCAGAATTTCTTGAGGCCGACCGATAGTCTTTCTCCATGGCCTCACCGAACTCCTCCCAGACCCGAGTTTTAGCCTCCACGACCACCGGGCTGCAGTCCGCTTGGCCTGCCGGTACCTATCAGCTGCCTCAGGAGTCCCACGGGCCAACCAGGCTCGGTAGGTCTCCTTCTTCAGCTTGAGCGGCATCCCTTACTTCCGGTGTCCACCACCGGGTTCGGGGGTTGCCGCCCACGACAGGCACCGGAGACTTTACGGCCACAGCTTCGGTGGCGCGCATCGACAATGGAGGTGGAGAACATGGTCCACTCGGACTCAATGTCTCCAACCTCCTCGGGATCTGGTCGAAGCTCTGCCGGAGGTGGGAGTTAAAGGTCTTTCTGACAGGGGGCTCTGCCAAACGTTCCCAACAGACCCTCACAGTACGTTTGGGCCTGCCGAGTCTGTCCAGCTTTCTCCCCCGCCATCGGATCCAACTCACCACCAGGTGGTGATCAGTTGACAGCTCCGCCCCTCTCTTCACCCGAGTGTCCAAGACATACGGCCGGAGGTCAGATGAAACAACTACAAAGTCGATCATCGATCTCCGACCTAGGTGTCCTGGTGCCACGTGCACTGATGGACACCCTTATGCTTGAACATGGTGTTCGTTATGGACAAACTGTTGCTAGCACAGAAGTCCAATAACAGAACACCACTCGGGTTCAGATCAGGGGGGCCGTTCCTCCCAATCACGCCCCTCCAGGTGTCACTGTCGCTGCCCACGTGAGCGTTGAAGTCCCCCAGTAGAACGACGGAGTCCCCAGTCGGAGCACTTTCCAGCACCCTCCCAGAGACTCCAAGAAGGCCGGGTACTCTGCACTGCCATTTGGCCCGTAAACACAAACAACAGTGAGAGACCTATCCCTGACCCGGCGCAGGGAGCGACCCTCTCGTTCACCGGGGTGAACTCCAACACATGGCGGCTAAGCTGGGGGGCTATGAGCAAGCCCACACCAGCCCGCCGCCTCTCACCGCAGACAACTCCAGAGTAGTGGAGAGTCCAGCCTCTCTCGAGGATTTGGGTTCCAGAGCCCGAGCTGTGCGTGGAGGTGAGCCCGACTATCTCTAGTCGGTATCTCTCAACCTCCCGCACAAGCTCAGGCTCCTTCCCGCCAGCGGTGACATTCCATGTCCCTAGCGCCAGATTCCCTGTCCGGGGATTGGGTCGTCGAGGCCTCCGCCTTCGGCTGCCACCCAATCCACTATGCACCGGCCCCTACGGTTCCTCCCGCAGGTGGTGGGCCCACGAGGTCGGCCCCACGCTCGCTTCGGGCTGAGCCCGGCCGGGCCCCGTGGGGAAAGACCCGGCCACCAGACGCTCGCATGCGAGCCCCAACCCCGGGCCTGGCTCCAGGGTGGGGCCCGGCTGCGCCATACCGGCTTTGTCTTCATAAAGGGTTCTGAACCGCTCTTTGTCTGGCCCGTCACCTAGGACCTGTTTGCCTTGGGAGACCCTACCAGGGCATATAGCCCCTGACAACATAGCTCCTAGGATCATTCGGGCACTCAAACCCCTCCACCACGATAAGGTTGCGGTTCATATATTTTTTTATTATAATTTTTCTGCAAAATGATCCTCAATTTAACCCAGTAAACGAACAACTAAAAGTCATTTTTATTGGTCCCAGACTTCAAGCCCGGCAAAAATGTATGTATTTGAAGTCCCGAAAAAAATACGAAAAATGACTCAGTGGCGGCCCCTAGAAAAGTCAAAATACATTGGGCCTATGGAAAGTGAAAGTAACTTTTTTCCAACGTAGAAAAATGAAACTTGGTATATCCATAGGACACCTCAGGGCAAACAGAAAAGTCAATGACAGTCACACCCTAAACTTAACAGGAAGTCCGCCATGTGGGGTGAAAGGCGCGGCCACTAAATTCGCACTTGCGAAAGATGCAAATCATTGTGTTTTAATCTAAATGGCCCCAAATTTGGTGAGTATCATCTAGACACATGTGCCAACCAAAGTTGTGACTTTGTTGTTGATATCTTATCGGGTATGGGTGTGGCAAGCCTGTAACGAGGTGGCCATTTTTGTGAAAATAAAACGTCTCTTAACTCTCAAACGCCTTCTCGGATCGAGTTGGACCCAAAAAGGCGTTTGTGCACATTCATGACCTGAACACAAAGATATGTAAATAAAAGGGTTATCTTTAGAAATGGCTCTCCAGCGCCCCTACAAACTTATAATGGGACCCAAGAATTTAGTTTGTCATAGAGACATAAAATTTGGTACACACATCTCTTATGTCATGACGAGCATAAAAGCCAATGACAACCACCCCTATCTATAAATGTGTTGCCATAGCAACGTCCCAAATATTTGGAAAAAGTCAATGGGAAGTGAAAATTTTAGTTTGTCGTAGGCAAATGAAACTTGGTACACACATCCAGCATGGGCTTATGAACAAAAAGCCAATGGGGACCACACCTATCACACACGGAAGGCGGCCATTTTGAATTGAAAATGTGAACCGACTTAAAATACACCTCTTTTTTAAAAGAACTCAGAAAATAGCTGCTTCATTCCACAGACACCAAACTTGGGCAAAATGAGCTAAACACATGTATGTAAAATAGACAGGTGTTTTTCTTGACTTTTGCTCGAGTTATATATTTTTTTATTATAATTTGGTATATTTTTTTTTAGTATAATTTTTCTGCAAAATGATCCTCAATTTGACTCAGTAAGTCATTTTTATTGGTCCCAGACTTCAAGCCCGGCGAAAACTTTATGTATTTGAAGTCGCTGAAAAAAAAAATACAAAAATGACTCAGTGGCGACCCTACAAGAGTCAAAATACATTGGGCCTATGGAAAGTGAAAGTAACTTTTTTCCAACGTAGAAAAATGAAACTTGGTACATCCATAGGACACCTCAGGGCAAACTGAAAAGTTTATTACAGCCATATCGTAAACTCAACAGGAAATCTACTATGTTGGGTGGAATGCGTGACCACCTAAATCGCACCCCTTGTGCTAAAGACTTTTAATCTAAACAGGTCCAAATCTGGTGAGTATTATCTAGACATGTGTGCCAAAAAAAATTATCAATTTGTTTTTTGATACATTTGTGGCTGTGGTCGTAATGAGTCTGTGAAGAGGCAGCCATTTCTTTGGGAAATAAATGCCATTTCCCAATTGCCAGGATCCTTCATTTAGAGGAGGCCCCTCCAGAGCCAAGACTAGAGTCTTAGAAAACTCCTCAGAATCCTTTGGAACTTGTAACCTTGTTCTTTTAGTCAAGTTATATTTGCATTTTGCCTTTTTAAACAGGGGGGTGCAGCGATTCCTGAGTCATCTCAAATCTCCAGCCAGTACTTTGTTTTTCTCGCCTTAGCCCAAGCATAATCTATTATTTTCAAAGATTCAAGATTCAAAGTGTTTATTGTCATGTGTACAGACAGAAAGCATGTTTCCCTGTACAATGAAATTCTTACTTTGCCTGTCCACAGTAAAAATGTCACACAGGTAAGTAAAAAAAAAAATAAGACAATATACAAGTAATAATAATGCAAATGTACAACAAAATACAAGAGGGCAAAAGGAATAAAGTAGTAAAGTGAGGTAGTGCAGTTGTGATGGTGTAAAGTGACGGTGTAAAGTGAGGTAGTGCAGTAGGTAAAGGTAAACAATTGTTCATGTAATGTTGTGATTGTGAATGTAGACTCCTATCTGCTGTTTAGGAGTCTTATGGCAGAGGGAAAGAATGAGTTCTTCATTCTGGAAGTCCTAGCTCCAAGTCCTAGTCCAAAGGTTCAGACAGCTCCCAGGAAAACCAGAGATTTTGGAGACCTTTAACTCTAAAGTTAGGTTACAAGGTGGTGTAGCAGGCCCAAGCAGTAGCACAGGCCCGGTTATTTGACATTACCGTGAAGTTTACGCTTTAAAGCACGAAATGCAATCCTCCGAGTGCATGTGTCCCCGCGGTCTCAAGGGAGGCGAGGGCCTTTATCGCCGCTTGCGGCTTTAATTATTATTATTATCCTTCTTCTGATCTTTGATCAAAATGTAGTTGAGTAGAGAGTAAAAGTTGCTTATATTTTTGATACTCAGAACAAGTACAAAGTAGCCAAAAAATACTTAAGTACAGTAACGAAGTACATTTACTCAAGTACTTTACACCTCTGTATCTATGTGATAATAAATAAAAAGCCAATTAGGACCACCCTATGATTGTGTTGCATTGTAATGCCCCGATTATGTGAAAAAAGTAAAGTTGTTGTAGCCAAATAAAACCCGTCACGCACGTCATACAACAGATCAGAAGCAGAAAACTTTATGGAGATGACACTCTATCACACCCAGGAAGGTGGCCATTTTATTTTTTTACAGAAATGTAAATATTTTTAATATCATTTAGACACACCTCGACTTTTTGCTTGTGTCTGTGACAAGCCTGGCATTTGGGTTTGCAATATATGTAGTTACTTTATCAACACATTTGACATTGCAGTTTGGGCTTTGAAGGACGAGATGCTGTCCTTCTGAGGACATGTGCCCCCGTGGTTGCAAGGAAAGGCGAGGGCCTTTATTGCCGCTCGTGGCTTTTTAACATAATAAAATAACACCTGTACTTGCATTGTTATGGTCTTTGACATAGGGGACTCTTGGATTCATAAATCTTTCTCAGTTAATGCAATCTTTACTAGAACCAAAAAGAGACATTTTGTCAAAGTCCTGCTGTGACACTAGACCTCCATGTTCTGCTTCCCTCTCTTCTCTCCCCCTCTGTTTGTGTGTGGGCGGAGTCTACTTGGAACTGCTATCTACACACTTGGCAGCTATCTGCAATCTAGCTGCTGCCTACTCTGCCAGATTGTTCCGTCAAGAAGATGGTGACCATTCAGTTGCCTGCTCTATTTTTGAGTATTTTTTTTTTTTTTGCTTACCTTACCTTTTTTTTCTTAGGTCCCGTAGTGAAGACTCCTTAATTGGCCTGCTACAAACCTTTCTGAGATCACAACTCCTGTCTTTATTTTGGACAATAAAGACTCTCAACTGTTGCACCTGTTTTGTGTCTGTCTCTGTCACGTTTACCTGAGCAAAAATAAACATCTGTCATGTTCTTGTTTCTGTAGGAATAAATTTGGCTAAAGTGTTCTCTCACTCATCTTTGAACTTGGCAGCTGCTGATGAGACTAAGAACATTAACAATGAACCTGCTAAAAAAAACAAGAGGTAATCCCTAAGAACACATTAGCTTTCTGTTTTTCATAGCTTTCTGTAGCAGATCTAGAGTGTGTCAAAGGTTCAATATATTCAGGGAATTATTTATGCTAGTATCCATAAAAGTAACCAATTTATTTCTGTCCACAGTTGTCCCAGTTCTCCTTCTGGCAGAGGGACAAACCATAACGGAGACAAAGACGGCCCCTCTTCTGCACCAGACTACACTGGTACTGTGTGTGGGATACATGTTATTGAGTCATAAACATAACCTTCTGAGAGAGATTACAGTAACAGATCTTTGTTTGATTTGGCAGGTCCAAAGCTCTTTAAAGAGCCCAGCTTTAAGTCCAATAAGTTCATCATTCACAACGCTCTGTCTCGATGCTGCCTGGCTGGGAAGGTCAACGAGGCGCAGAAAAACAAGATAGTTGAGGTGCTAGCTCTCTTTATACAGTACATTATTATAAAGAATAAAATTACCTTTCTGTCAAAACATTTAGACATTAATAATTTAGTCACAGTATATGCATAACATAATAAACTGCATAACCTAGCATAATGTATTCTTTTAAACAAGCAACTCAAAACACTACACCATGTATTTTGGCTTTGGCAACAACACCATTGGGTCCTAGTGGTGTAACTAGATAATGTTTGGTATGTTTCAAGCCAAAACCTGAGCTGATGCATATGTTAGGACCATAAAATAATAAAGTTACCCATCTTAAAATGACCAACCTGATAAAAGCCCTGGTTTATGTAGAACATTTTATACCAAAGCTACTTGTGCTTTTTGTCATAATCAGTTGATGCATGTTTCTTTTATGCAAATGCCAACACAAATCTTGTACTAGGAAGGACTTCGGATGTAAAGTCCTAATACACAAGCATCATCTAGTTACTACAGTTCTCTTTGTACATGCTTGAAGTCAGCACCGAAGCAGAAAACAATCTATTTAATTTGATCCGCTGTTAAAAAAAAAAAAAAAAAAAAAGATCCAACAAGCGTTCATAGCTGGCATTTTAAACTGTCACAAAACAACAAAAACCAAGGCCTTTCTTAAGAAACAATGTAGATGGGAAAGTTGAAGATTACGATTAGATATCTGGAGTTTACACTTTAATGAAACTATACCAAAGTTCATGTGGAAGACCACTTCAATACAGGAGTTTCGGAGCACTTCCATGTTTGGTTGCTCAGGTTTGTATGGTGCATTGAGTTTTCAGTTCAGAGTCTGAACAGCAGCTTTAGTCTCTCTTTGCTGTTGTCAACAGCATATATCTGGCCACTCACTAATGTCCTCTACTCACTCATAAACAGCACACCATTTGTCAGTACAATTCAGTACTGTCTAAGTTTAAGCATTCTGTTGGGTAATTCTTTCTTGTACAAACAGTCTCAGAATTACTTTTTCCTTCTCTGACCTCTTGTCAGCAAATGGAGAAGAGTGCTGCCAACCACTTCCTAATCCTCTTCCGTGACTCCAGCTGCCAGTTTCGAGGCGTCTACACCCTTAACCCAGACTCCCAGGAGCTGGTGCGGCTCACTGGCGTGGGCCCTAAGGCTGTCAACTCCACTCAGGTGGAGTCCATCTACAAGTACAGCTCAGACAGAAAGCAGTTCAGCACCATTCCTTCCAAAACCCTGGGCATGAGCGTGGATGCCTTCACCATTCCCTGCCATCTTTGGCAAGGAGGGGGTGGGGGTGGGGGCAGCAGGAGAGCGAGCCTTACCAAGAAGGTGGTCTCTTCCAAATGAAGACTTTAAAATGTACTCAGACCACATTGGAAGAAAGAGATCCAGACAATACAATACAATAAAGTAAAAAGTGAGGAGAGTAGTTTAATCGGTAACATTAAGAGTAATGGCCTTAGGGACAGTGTAAGATATAAGACAAGTTTCAACAAAATATGGAAAATGTGAATTTTATTTTATTTTATGAATGGTAAAGTAAAGCTGTTTTACCTTAATTGAAAGCCAATGGTCCATTCTAGCTGAACTAGAATCAGTCAATCTGGGAGAGAGTTTATGCCTAGCCAGGGCCGGAAGATCAACCCAAACCAAATCACCTGGCTCATAAGCAACCAGGGCTGGACTGGTAATCTGGCATACCGGGCAAATGCCCGGTGGGCCGACGCACTTGGGGGCCGGTCCATACAATATGATTTTTTTTTTTAATTGGCCAATGACCGGCCCATAAAGCAGGGACAGCGGCCCATTGGTTCATTTTTTATACTGACACTGGACTGGCCCAATTATCTCTTAACAGGCTCCACCCCTCCTCCTCTGTTTCTTGTGTCAGAAGCAGTTAGTGGCTCAGAGCCAGAAATCTGTGGATTTAGGATGGAGAAACTAAAGTGCGGTTGCGGAGAAGTTGCGGGGCAAAAAAATAAAAATGCTAGAGGTTGATGCCTCAACATGTGCAAAAATAACAGACATGATTAGTGCTATAGCTTCAGTATCCAAGCCTACAGTACCTGACGACATTTTGCAGAAACATGGAGAGTGTAATTGAAACGGTAAGCATGTTAGCTACATGATTAACAGGGAGGGAGTGTTAATCAGGGCAGGTGCAGGAGGAAAGTGTGTGTGTGTGTGTGTGGGCCTGGTTGGGTCACGACGAAGATGATGATTTACCTAAATTAATGAATATTATAATAAGACAACTTAATCGTTGTTGCCATTATATAGTCTGTCAGATTGTCACCCACTGCACTAGCCACTCAGTCAGCTAAAGTCAAATAACAGCATAAGCTAGGTTAGCAGAGTTAACTTATTCAATTGCAACTTTGGCTGACTATTCTAATGTTAACCCTTTAATACCCATAATGGCCGTACGGCCCTTCTCTAGAAAAACTTAAATAATGCCATTTGATTATTTTAATTTTAACTTTCTAGCTCGACGCACTCTCAGAGTTCAGAACTCCTTCCAACAACACGCGATCACCGCGTTGCGAAGAGATAGCAGCAGGAAGTGTTAGCGTCACAGAAAACATCCGAAGAAGAAAATGATCCGTTTTTCAAAATAAAAGCGGAACGAACAAGGAAACAATGAAGAACTACAATGTCTTATATTAACATAATATAATACTGTGTAGGAGAATATTAATACGATTTATCAGACATTTACACATGCTATTTGGGGATTAAAACCCGCCTTGCATTTTGAAAGCTGTATATTTTTGTTTAGCTGTATTTTCAACGAAGTAGATATTTGCTCATGTTTCTAATGAATTTCCAACATCATTAATATGCAATATTTACGGTGAGTGAATAATATGAATATCATATATTTTTAGGACGTTTTGTGTGAGTAATTTGGTAGTATAGGTTTTTTTTTTTTTTTTTTTTAAGGGGAGTATCTCAACAATGAGAGGTAAATCTTGTTTGGTGTCATATTAAAGAGGGGTTTGTGCTCTTTAAAACAAAGTAGCCTATACTTGCAATTGTAAACTAGTTTTTCTGCTGTCTGGTTCATTGGAAAAAAAACATTTCTTTTAGAATTAGCAGTATTCTACATCCACATTATATTGGGTTCTAAAGGGTTAACTAGCTTTTATAACATGGAGCACTTTGTCCATCTAGAAATCCTGCTCTTCAAGAATACAGGACTATATAACCAAAATGGATCCTTACTAAGTGTACTTTTAATAACTCTTCCAAATAATTGTAATCTCTCTCTCTGTCCTTATGTATAGTCAAGCCAGGTTGAGTTAGCAGTGGAGGAGAGAGACAGGGAGGAACCTTTTGATCACCAGGGAGTCTGTCAAGAGAGAGTGAGTACACTGGGCCACTTGCACTGGTACACTGGTCCATGGCACTTAGTTCTCAGCTTTGTATGGGTTTTTGGAATGGAACAGTAGATATGCATATCTACAGGGACCGCAAGGATGGTGTACTAGTTCGTTGTGTCTGACCGATTGTGGTGGGCCGGTCTGAGTAAAAATGCCAGGGCCTTTTTTTTGTCCCAGTCCAGCCCTGTAAGCAACATGTTTCAATCGGCATTTGAGAGGCTACACAGTAGAACAGCAGTAGTGTCAAAAGCATGACAGAGCTTCTTTAGAACAGATATAGAGTAAATGTGGCCCCTTGCGGATTGGAATGAGGAGCACACAGGAGGAAGTCTGCAGGTAAACGGGCCTCTCTCCCATGAACCAAGAAGAAAAGGCTGAAATTTGTCGAAGAGTGGACGCGGGTGTTGTACACACAATCAACCTGTTTCGTGTGTTCATCCCATCCACCTTTTGAATAATCCACACACCCACCCACATATATACACACCCACACATATACACACACACACACACACACACACACACACACACACACACACACACACACACACACACACACACACACATATATACACACACACACACACATATATACACACCCACACATTTATACACACCCACACATATATACACACCCACACACACACACATATATACACACACCCACACATATATACACACACACACACACACACACACATATATACACACACACACACACACAAATATATACACACCACACATATATACACACACACACACACACACATATATACACACACACACACACACACACACACACACACACACACACACACACACACACACACATACACACACACACATATATACACACCCACACATACACACCCACATATATATACACACATATACATATATATATATACATATATATATACACACATATATATATATATATATATATATATATATATATATATATATATATATATATATATATACACATACATTTATATATACACACATACATATACACACACACAAACACACACATATATATATGTACATCTACAAATACTATTCACATTGTTTTAGTGCTCACACAAGGACAATGTGCTAAAATTATGACTTATCACTCACATGCATGCACACACAACTTCCAAACACAAGGCGCTCACAGCCTTCTTTGACCAACACCAAACGCACCTCTACAGTTACACACACACACACACACACACACACACACACACACACACACACACACACACACACACACACACACACCAGAGCTGTGGTGAAATAAATGAGAAAGAGTAGTTGAAGTGCAATACCAATACATTTACTTTGTGAAAAAATTCTGATTCATTTTACTCCCCAGGTTAAGATTGTAAACGATCAAACTGTTAGAACAATGTTAATGAGGAAGAGACGTCTTGTCAGGTATCATACACAAGATCTTGATCAATAAAAATAAAAAAACGTGCCGGCTGGAGAAGTTTTAGAGAATTGAAACTCCGGTAATGCAGGCTCAATCTTACTAAAAACGATACAAGTATGGCAAAAAGGAAAACAAAGCCAAAGGTAGAATATCAATAAATGCAAAAACGTTAAAGATCCATGAGAAGACGACAAGACGAGAGTCAGAACAACTGTTAAAACTTACGGTGAGCTTGCTGTATCCAGGGGTGGAATTACCCAGTGCCAGAGGGGTATGCAGCAACAATTTTGGCACCCCCCTCTGAAAAAATAAATAAATAAGTGAGCCGGACATCATTATGTATGGGCTGTAAATAATAAAAGTTATCAGCTACTGTAGGACTACCATAATTATAAAGTATGTACATATATATTATTAACAATGTTAACAAATAAAAAACAGTCACAAATTAAAAAACATTAATGTTATGATCAGATTCCAAAAAAGAAATGAAAATAAGATTTTTATATAATTATTTAAATTTAAATAATAATTATTATTTTTATATAATTCCAAGTAGGAAACAGTTCTCAATACGGAATACTAGTAACAATGTTGCTACCAAACATTCTAGAGCACTCTTTAGTTCCTTCTAAATTGTAACATGGGCCATTGTAACATTACCAGTAGTTATTTTACCGTTATTTTAGTTCCTGTTTAGTTGACATCAGTTTGGGCCCTTGTTAATTGGTCCATCCATCCATCCATCTTCTACCACTTATCCGGGGCCGGGTCGGGGGGCAGCAGTCTAACTGCTGTAGAACAGACTGTAGATTTGCAGTACAACAAAATGTAGAAGTGCAGTAGAACAATGTAGACGTGCAGTAGAAAAGACTGTAGATGTGCAATAGAATCGAGTGTAGATATATAGTAGAACAGACTGTAGACGTGCAGTTGAATAGACTGCAGATGTGCAGTAGAACAGACTGTAGTCGTGCAGTACAGTAGAACAGACAGTATATGTCCAGTAGAGCACTGTAGACGTGCAGTAGAACAGATTGTAGATGTGCAGTAGAACACTGTAGATGTGCAGTAGAACAGACTAAAGACATGCTGTAGAACAGACTGTATTTGTGCAGCAGAGCACTGTGGATGTGCAGTAGAACAGACTGTAGAGGTGCAGTAGAACAGACTGTAGATGTGCAGTCGAATAGACTGTAGACCTGCAGTAGAACAGACCGCAGAGGTGCAGTAGAAAAGACTGTAGATTTGCAGTTAAACACTGTAGATGTGCAGTAGAACAGACTGTAAACGTGCAGTAGAACAGATTGTAGATGTGTAGTAGAACAGACTGTAGATGTGCAGTACAACAAAATGTAGAAGTGCAGTAGAACAATGTAGACGTGCAGTAGAACAGATTGTAGATGTGCAGTTGAACACTGAAGACGTTCAATAGAACACTGTAGACGTGCAGTAGAACAGACTGTAGACATGCAGTAGAACAGAATGTAGATGTGCAGTAGAACAATGTAGACGTGCAGTAGAAAAGACTGTAGATGTGCAGTAGAAAAGACTGTAGACGTGCAGTAGAATCAAGTGTAGATATACAGTAGAACAGACTAAAGATATACAGTATAACAGACTGTAGATGTGCAGTAGTACAGACTGTAGACGTGCAGTAGAACAGACTGTAGATGTGCAGAAGAACACTGTAGACGTGCAGTAGATCAGACTGTAGACGTGCAGTAGAACAGAGTGTAGATATACAGTAGAACAGAGTGTAGATGTGCAGTAGAACAGATTGTAGACGTGCAGTAGAAAACTGTAGACGTGCAGTTGAATAGACTGCAGATGTGCAGTAGAACAGACTGTAGACGTGCAGTAAAACAGACTGCAGATGGGCAGTAGAATAGATTGTAGATGTGCAGTAGATAAGATTGTAGATGTGTAGTAGAACACACTGTAGATGTGTAGTAGAACACTGTAGATGTGCAGTAGAACCGACTGTAGATTTGCAGTTGAACACTGTAGATGTGCAGTCGAAAAGACTGTAGATGTGTAGTAGAACAGACTGTAGACGTGCAGTAGAACAGACTGCAGATGTGCAGTAGAAAATACTGTAGATTTGCAGTTAAACACAGTAGATGTGCAGTAGAACAGATTGTATAATGTGCAGTAGAACACTGTGGATGTGCAGTAGAACAGACTGTGGATTTGCAGTAGAACACTGTAGATGTGCAGTAAAAAACTGTAGACGTGCATTATAACAGACTGTAGATGTGCAGTAGAACACTGTAGATGTGCAGTCGAAAAGACTGTAGATGTGCAGTAGAACAGACTGCAGATGTGCAGTAGAAAATACTGTAGATTTGCAGTTAAACACAGTAGATGTGCAGTAGAACAGACTGTAGATCTGCAATAGAACACTGTAGATGTGCAGTAGAATAGACTGTAGATGTGGAGTAGAACCGACTGTAGATGGGAAGTAGAACACTCTAGATGTGCAGTAGAACAGACTGTAGATATACAGAACAACAGACTAAAGATATACAGTAGAACAGACTATAGACGTGCAGTAGAACAGACTGTAGATATACAGTATAACAGACTGTAGATGTGCAGTAGTACAGACTGTAGACGTGCAGTAGAACAGACTGTAGATGTGCAGAAGAACACTGTAGACGTGCAGTAGAACAGACTGTAGATATACAGTACAACACACTAAAGATATACAGTAGAACAGACTATAGACGTGCAGTAGAACAGACTGTAGATATACAGTACAACAGACTGAAGATATATAGTAAAACAGATTGTAGACGTGCAGTAGAAATGACTGTATATGTGCAGTAGAGCATTGTAGACGTGCAGTAGAACAGACGGTAGACATGCAGTAGAACAGAATGTAGATGTGCAGTAGAACAATGTAGACGTGCAGTAGAAAATACTGTAGTTGTGCAGTAGAACCGACTGTAGATTTGCAGTAGAATACTGTAGATGTGCAGTAGAACCGACTGTAGATTTGCAGTTGAACACTGTAGATGTGCAGTCGAAAAGACTGTAGATGTGTAGTAGAACAGACTGCAGATGTGCAGTAGAAAATACTGTAGATTTGCAGTTAAACACAGTAGATGTGCAGTAGAACAGATTGTATAATGTGCAGTAGAACACTGTGGATGTGCAGTAGAACAGACTGTGGATTTGCAGTAGAACACTGTAGATGTGCAGTAGAACAGACTAAAGACGTGCAATAAAACAGACTGTAGATATACAGTAGAACAGACTGTAGATGTGCAGTAGAAAACTGTAGACATGCAGTATAACAGACGGTAGATGTGCAGTAGAACACTGTAGATGTGCATTCGAATAGACTTTAGATGTGCAGTAGAATAGACTGTAGATGTGCAGTAGAAAAGCCTGTAAACGTGCAATAGAAGAGATTGTAGATGTTTAGTAGAACAGACTGCAGATGTGCAGTACAACAAATGAAGTGCAGTAGAACAAAGTGTCGATATACAGTAGAACAGACAGAAGATAAAAAGTAGAACAGACTGTAGATGTGCAGTAGAAAAGACTGTAGATGGGCAGTAGAACACTGTAGACGTGCAGTAGATCAGACTGTAGACGTGCAGTAGAACAGAGTGTAGATGTGCAGTAGAACAGATTGTAGACGTGCAGTAGAAAACTGTAGACGTGCAGTTGAACAGACTGTAGACGTGCAGTAGAATAGATTGTAGACGTGCAGTAGAACAGACTGTAGATGTGCTGTAGAACACTGTAGATGTGCAGTAGAAAAGATTAAAGACGTGCAGTAGAACAGACTGCACATATACAGTAGAACACACTGTAGATGTGCAGTAGACCAGACTGTAGACATGCAGTAGAAAAGACTGTAGATGTGCAGTAGAAGAGACTGTAGACCTGCAGTAGAACAGATTGTAGATATACAGTAGAACAGACTGAAAATATACAATAGAACAGACTGTAGATGTGCAGTAGAACAGACTGTAGATGTGCAGTAGAACAAAATAGACGTGCGGTAGTACAGACTGTAGATATGCAGTAGAACAGACTGTAGGTGTGCCGTAGAAAGATGTAATTGTGAAGTAGAAAAGACTGAAGATGTGCAGTAGAACACTGTGGATGTGCTGTAGAACAGACTGTAGATTTGCAGTAGAACACTGTAGATGTGCAGTAAAAAACTGTAGACGTGCATTATAACAGACTGTAGATGTGCAGTAGAACACTGTCGATATACAGTAGAACAGACAGAAGATAAAAAGTAGAACAGACTGTAGTTGTGCAGTAGAACAGACTGTAGATGTGCAGTAGAACACTGTGGATGTGCTGTAGAACAGACTGTAGATTTGCAGTAGAACACTGTAGATGTGCAGTAAAAAACTGTAGACGTGCATTATAACAGACTGTAGATGTGCAGTAGAACACTGTAGATGTGCAGTCGAAAAGACTGTAGATTTGCAGTAGAACAGACTGCAGATGTGCAGTAGAAAATACTGTAGATTTGCAGTTAAACACAGTAGATGTGCAGTAGAACAGACTGTAGATCTTCAATAGAACACTGTAGATGTGCATTAGAATAGACTCTAGATGTGCAGTAGAACAGATTGTAGATGTAAAGTAGAACTTTGTAGATGTGCAATAGAAAAGACTGTACAAGTGCAGTAGAACAGACTGTAAATGTGCAGTAGAACAGACTGTACATATACAGTAGAACACTGTAGATGTGCAGTAGAATAGAGTGTAGACGTGCAGTAGTACAGATTGTAGATGTGCAGTAGAACACTGAAGACGTTTAGTAGAACACTGTAGACGTGCAGTAGAACAGACTGTAGAAATGCAGTAGAACGGACTGTAGTTGTGCAGTAGAACACTGTAGACGTGCAATAGAACAGAGTGTAGGTGTGCAGTAGTATAGAATGCAGATATACAGTAGAAGTGACGGAAAAATTGCAATAGAACAGACTGTAGATATGCACTAGAACACACTGTAGACGTGAAGTAGAACAGACTGTTGATGTGCAGTAGAACACTGTAGATGTGCAGTAGAAAAGACTGTAGAAGTGCAGTAGAACACGGTAGATGTGCCATAGAAAAATGTAATTTTGCAGTAGATATACAGTAGAAGTGACTGAAAAATTGCAATAGAACAGACTGTAGATATGCATTAGAACAGACTGAAAATATACAATAGAACAGACATTGCAGTAGAACAGACTGTAGATGTGAAATAGAGCACTGTAGACGTGCAGTAGAACAGACTGTAGATGTGCAGTAGAACACTGTAGATGTGAAGTAGAACAGACTATAGACGTGAAGTAGAACAGACTGTACATATACAGTAGAAAACACTGTAGATGAGCAGTAGAACAGAATGTAGATGTGCAGTAGAACAATGTAGACGTGCAGTAGAACTGATTGTAGATATACAGTAGAACAGACTGTTGACATACAGTAGAACAGACTGTAAATGTGCAGTAGAACAGACTGTAGATATACAGTAGAACAGATTGTAGATGTGCAGTAAAACAGACTGTAGCCGTGCAGTGGAACAGACTGTATATGTGCAGTAGAGCACTGTAGACGTTCAGTAGAACAGACTGTAGATGTGAAGTAGAAGAGAATGTAGATATACAGAAGAACAGACTAAAGATATACAGTAGAACAGACTGTAGATGTGCAGTAGAACAGACTGTAGATGTGCAGTAGCACACTGTAGACAGAAGAAGAAGAGGTCGAGCCTCACCTAGGCCTTACGATCACGGCTTAAGTTTACACTGGCATTAAACAGAAGAGGTCGAGCCTCACCTGGGCCACCGATCACGGCTTTTGTCTACAATGGATTTAACAGAAGAGGTCGAGCTTCACCTGGGCCACCAATCACGGCTTAAGTCTAAATTGTCATTAAACAGAAGAAGAAGAGGTCGAGCCTGACCTGGGCCACCGATCACGGCTTAAGTTTAAACTGGCAGTAAACAGAAGAAGAAGAGGTTGAGCCTCACCTGGGCCAGTGATCACGGCTTAAGTATAAACTGAGATTAAACAAAAGAAGAAGAGGTCGAGCCTCAACATGGGCCAACGATCACAGCAAAAGTCTAAACTGGCATTAAACAGAAGAAAAAGAGGTCGAGCCTCACCTGGGCCACCAATCAAGGCTTAAGTCTAAACTGTCATTAAACAGAAGAAGAAAAGTTCGAGCCTGACCTGGGCCACCGATCACGGCTTAAGTCTAAATTGGCATTAAAGAGAAGAAGAATAGGTCGAGCCGCACCTGGGCCAGTGATCACGGCTTAAGTCTAAACTGGAATTAAACAGAAGAAGGAGAGGTCAAGCCTTACCTGGGCCACCGATCACGGCTTAAGAATTAACTGGCATTAAACAGAAGAGAAAGAGGTCGAGCCTCACCTGGCCACTGATCACGACTTAAGTCTAAACTGTCATTAAACAGAAAAAGAAAAGGTCGAGCCTGACCTGGGCCACTGATCAAGGCTTAGGTCTAAACTGGCATAAACAGAAGAAGAGGTCGAGCCTCACCTGGGCCACCGATCACGGCTTTAAATTAAACTGGCATTCAACAGAAGAAGAAGAGGTTGACCCTCACCTGGGCCATTGATCACGGCTTAAGTCTAAACTGGAAAAAACAGAAGAAAAATAAGAAGAGGTCAAGCCTTACCTGGGCCACCGATCACGGCGTACATCTAAACTGGCATTAAACAGAAGAAGGAGAGGTCGAACCTCACCTGGGCCACCAATCACGGCTTAAGTTTAAACTTGCATTAAACAGAAAAAGGAGATGTCGAGCCTCACCTGGGCCACCGATCACAGCTTAAGTGTAAACTGGCATTAAACAGAAGAAGAAAAGGTCGAGCCTGACCTGGGCCACCGATCACGGCTTAAGTTTAAACTGGCATTAAACAAAAGTAGAAGAGGTCGAGCCTCACCTGGGCCACCGATCACAGCTTAAGTCTAAACTGGCAAAAAACAGAAGAAGAATAAGAAGAGGTCGGGCCTCTTATGGGCCAGCAATTACGGCTTAAGTTTAAACTGGCATTAAACAGAAGAATGAGAGGTTGAGCCTCACCTGGGCCACCGATCAAGGCTTAAGTCTAAACTGGCATTAAACAGAAGAAGGAGAGGTCGAGCCTCACCTGGGCCACCGATCACAGCTTAAGTCTAAACTGGCATTAAACAGAAGAATGAGAGGTTGAGCCTCACCTGGGCCACCGATCAAGGCTTAAGTCTAAACTGGCATTAAACAGAAGAAGGAGAGGTTGAGCCTCACCTGGGCCACCAATCACGGCTTGAGTTTAAACTGGCACTCAACAGAAGAAGAAGAGGTTGAGTCTCACCTGGGCCACCGATCACGGCTTAAGTCTAAACTGTCATTAAACAGAAGAAGGAAAGGTCGAGCCTGACATGGGCCACCGATCACGGCTTAAGTTTAAACTGGCATTAAACAAAAGAAGAAGAGGTCGACCCTCACGTTGGCCACCGATCACGGCTTAAGTCTAAACTGGCATTAAACAGAAGAAGAAGAGGTCGAGCCTCACCTGGGCCACTGATCACAGCTTAAGTCTAAACTGGCATTAAACAGAAGAAGGAGAGGTTGAGCCTCACCTGGGCCACCAATCACGGCTTGAGTTTAAACTGGCACTCAACAGAAGAAGAAGAGGTTGAGTCTCACCTGGGCCACCGATCACGGCTTAAGTCTAAACTGTCATTAAACAGAAGAAGGAAAGGTCGAGCCTGACCTGGGCCACCGATCACGGCTTAAGTTTAAACTGGCATTAAACAAAAGAAGAAGAGGTCGAGCCTCACCTTGGCCACCGATCACGGCTTAAGTCTAAACTGGCATTAAACAGAAGAAGAAGAGGTCGAGCCTCACCTGGGCCACTGATCACAGCTTAAGTCTAAATTGGCATTAAACAGACGAAGAAGAGGTCGAGCCTCACCTGGGCCACCGATCACAGCTTGAGTTTAAACTGGCATTCAACAGAAGAAGAAGAGGTTGAGCCTCACCTGGGCCATTGATACGGCTTAAGTCTAAACTGGCAAAAAACAGAAGAAGAAGAAGAGGTCGAGCCTTACCTGGGCCACTGATCACGGCGTACATCTAAACTGGCATTAAACAGAAGAAGAAGAGGTCGAGCCTCACCTAGGTCACCGATCACGGCTTAAGTCTAAACTGGCATTACACAGAAGAAGAAGAAGAAGAAATCGGGCCTCACCTGGGCCACCGATGGCTTAAATTTAAACTGGCATTAAACAGAAAATGAAGAGGTTGAGCTTTACCTGGGCAAACAGTCACGACTTAAGTTT